>MU771079.1:3371-17249 GCA_026770625.1 Nicotiana glauca | reverse complement strand
ATATATATATATATATATATATATATATATATATATATATATGTATGTATGTTCTGCCATAGTAGGCTCACTCATAGGTATTTGGCCATGCTAGGCTCTGTATCTCGACCAACTGGGCTCGCTCATAGGCGCTCGGCCACAGCAGTAACGGTTTATCTTACCATCTACTATGAGGTTGCCCAATAGGGGTCTGTCTATCGATTATTGCTCGAGGGTAATCAAAATACTCTAATATTGTATATATAAGCTCTCTGCTCTCTTTACTAGAAGAAGGAAATACTCAATTGAATATAAAGTCTCGATAAGGAGAATATTGTAACTTACAAAATTAGAAAAATATACATAACTTGCGGGATTAGCAAAATATACGAAAATTCCGGGATATGAATTTTTCTTTATGACCTGTTATCCAACTTGTGTTATGACGAGATAATACAAAATGAAGGAAGGTCTTAGCCTCAGCATGCCTGGAGTAGGAAAAAATTCATACGATATTTCCGGAAAAGATTGCACCGTATTCCTTTAGAATCGCAAAATTTTACGTTGGACTGTGGAAGATCTACACTGCTTCAAGATAATCGCGATACTTAATGTATAAAATCTGATATTTGGAGTGATTTTGGAGAATGGTAGGTTGAAGGAATTAAGGATTGCTAACTTTATAAAATCTGATCTCTGGAGCGATTTCTGAGAATGGTAGGTTAAAGGAATTAAGGATAGCTAACGTTTTGTTTTAGCAGAGAGACTTTGATTAGGCAATTTCTTGGAAACGAAAGACACTGTGATTTTGTGACAACTTATCAAGGAATGACTAACATGGCTAGCTGCCAGGTGGGGATGGGGTGGGACATTTAATTTTTATCCACTTATTAGGTAATTAGGTAATGTCCTGTTACCTGGTAGTTAACCAATTATCCGCATAAATAAAAATTATTTCAAATTACTAAAAATTATACTTATTTTAAATATACATTATATATCTTACTATCACGGTCATATGATACCTTGTATGGTAATAGTCCATAATTATCGGGTATTAAGGCTAGACCCGTATTTTATCCCGAATCGACAACCTTCAACGAAACTCATTTTCTTTAATTTGTGTTCCCTTTCTTTCATGGAACTTACTTATTTCTTGTTATAAATAGCATAAATATGCTAACCTCCAGATAATCTCATCACCGAGTCTGCGTCAATTAACTAAAAATAAAAATTTTAATGTATGAAAAACGAGAGATGTAGCATAAGTAAGCTAAGTAGAAATTATAAGTAAGAACTTAAACAAAGATACAACACAACTAAGGACATATAACAACTCAATATGGGGAACTGGTCCGTTGCTATGTTGTTCTTTGTTCTTGATGCCCTTAAGAATCACTTGCGAGATGGACACACACTTGAGAGAATGCTTGATAACTTCTTGAATGTGAATGTGATTTGTTTTACCTTTGCTTGATGTTAATATCTCATTTGTGACATCACTTTGATGATGTAAGTAAGGTAGATAAAAAACTTTCTATAGAAAGTTGACTACTGCATTGTTCGTGTACTATAACGTGTGCAAGCAGCAACTTTCCAACTGGAGAGTTGATTTCGTATAGGAACCTTAGGAATGGGTAAGGACCTATTCCCTCAGTTTTTCCTTCGACTCTGAAGAGCTGAGCCATATCCCAAACTTGATCCCAACCTAGAACCTTGTGATCTTAAGGTCTTAAGAATGTTTAAAGTTGTAGAGTTGACTATACGACGACCAGGGGAACTTATCCTTTTTTGTTCCATTATCTGATTTAGTTGAGAATTGAACCAAACATCTGCGTAGTTACTCTGAATGCAAGAGAACTAATTGTATCAGGTTCCTTATCTGGTTCTCTAATGAAGCATGTGAAATCATCAAAATAAAAGACACATAACTTATCAGACTATGTCTATCGTTCGTGGTCTCTATCAGGGTTGTGAGACTGGGTTAGACATTAATTACTCAGTATGGTGGACTTTGATGTGATTTTAGGCATGATTTTAAATTCTTTCAAACCCAATCCATCAGCTAGATACCCCCTAACCTCAACCCAATAACCCTAGCCTAATACCCGTGACCCACTATCCTATACATGTCCCTTGACCCGATCTGTCTCTTACCAAATCATGGTCGTTGATCTTTGGCCCACAACCTCCTTCTTATTTTTATTACCCATTACCCTGAAACCCTAACACATTATCTCTAGATTTTTCCATGAAACACTCTCAACCCTCCTCTTCTCTCCTCTCTGAAACCCTAGCAGTCGCGTCCCTTAATCCACTCTAGTTCCAACTTTAATATGGAATTATTCCATGATTCACTTACCTTATGTGCTCTGCCTCATTGTTACTTACAAAATTATATGGTCAATTCAAGGGGTCCCCTACAAGTCAATCATACTCATTTTGGACTTACAATTATCCACAATACTCATGCATTTTAGACAAGGTGTCAAATTTTTAAAAAACTGCATCTTACTCATCTGATGTAATTGTAGTGTGACAATTGAGCGGCTTAAAAATTGATTATAGTCTTGTCAAAGGAGATGGTTTTCCATCACTTGTCGATCTGATAAGTGGTTACGAGTGTTTGCATGTTTCTTTAATCATGAACAATATATAAAGGTTTTAGAAACGATGTTTTGATTGATATGAGGTTTATTATAGGAATTGGGTTGATTTGAGCAGCTACTATGATCCGAAATTCTGCTATGGGTATTTGAGTTATGTGGTATATCGTGTGATTCTGTCTTGGGTTGTGGTTATGGCTTGATACAGCTTGTTTAGACTAATACAGTATGTAAGTGCGAAGTTTGGGTCTTGCAAGAAATTTAGGGCATGGGGAATTGGATTCTGTGGTTTACGGGCTAAGGTTGAAGTAATGATCTCCAGTTATGTGCGTTGTCAAGCCTATATGGAATAGGGTGATGTGGGATCACACCCAGGTATATGCATGGTAAGGCTACACAACGGTTTGATGGATTAGGAATAACTCTTGGCACATTCGAGGATGAACGAATGTTTAAGTGGGGGAGAATGTAACGACCTGACCGGTCATTTTTAGCATTTGCATTTCATTAAGCTATTTGAAGTATTGAGCAGCACTATATGATGTATTATGACTTATGTAAATCATTAGTTTTTTTTCCGGTTATTCAGAATCGATTTGGAAGAATGAATTTCATTATTGAAACTTTAAGTTGGAAGACTTGACCCAGTTTGACTTTTGTGAATTTGGCCTCGAAATAGAGATTTGATGGTTTCATTAGGTGCCGATGATGATTTTGGACTCGGACATATGCCCTGATTTGCATTTGGATGTTCCTACAAAGATTTGGCACTTATTGGCAAAAATTGGAAATTTGAAGGTTTGGAAAGTTCATAAGTTTTACCGGAAGTTAACTTTGATGATATCGGATTTGGATTGTGGTTTCGGGAATTGGAATAGCTTTGTTTGTCATTTGGGACTTTTGTGCAAAATTTGAATTCATTCTGAGTTGATTTGCTATGTTTTGGCACGAGTTTTAGAAGTTGAAAAGATCAAAGTTCATTTAAGTGTTGTTTGAGGTGCGATTTCTCGTTTTGATATTTTTATGGGTGATTTGAGGCCTCGAGTAGGTCCATGTTACGTAATGGAACTTGTTTATATATTCGGACAGGGTCCCGAGGGGCTCTGGTGAGTTTCGAAGGAGGTTCGGATCGTTCAGAATATTTTGTTTTGGCCAAAGTTGTTGGTGGCACATCTATGGTGATCCAACCTGTGGCTGGTTTGCGCAGGTGCAATGGTCACATAAGCGACAAAGAAGTCACAGAAGCGAGGTGAGAGCTGGGTTAGGAAGCTCACAGATGCAGAGGAATTTGCATAAAAGCGCGACCGCAGGTGCGGTTTTGAGCATCGCAGAAGTCACCACTAGAGGATCGAGGTTGTCTCACAAATGCGAGCCTTTTTCCACAAAAGCGAAGGTCACATATGTGACCACTTGTCCGCAAATGCGGAATTTGCCGGGCTAAAATATATATATCGAGATTTTTGGTTCTTTCTTCATATTTTTAGATGTGGGACTCGGATTGAGATGAGTTTTGAAGAAATTTTCTTCAAAAGGATTGGAGTAAGTGTTCTACACTTGGTTTTGACTTTATTTCATTAATCTATCTTGATTTTTGGTAATTGGTTGATGAATTTTAAAGAGAAATTGGGGGATGTTAGTTTGTATGAGTCCACAAAATCGTAGATTACCTGGGTCCTCTACAGGGTTCTAACGAGAGTACTTTATAAAACAGTATGCACACACAAGGGGATCAAAAAACTATGACCTACACCTATAGGCTTTTAACTTCACTAACTTGCAATCTACCTATCACAAGCCTCATTACAATACTTCCTATCGCAAAGGATTTACTCAACTAACTTGTGGTACCTTTACCACAAGCCACTTTGTGACTATCCTAGTTACAAAGGCTTTTTCTAACTTGTGATGCTATCACTACAAGCCACTTCGTAACTCTACGATTACAAAGACTTTTACTTATGACTAAATCTAGTCACATCATAAACTCAAGGAGTTTATGGATTTACAAGAGGATTCCTAATCAAAATGCTTCTAGGTAAGTAGTTTAGGAGAAACAGTAAGTACAATAACAAGGTTACAACTAAACTGAGACAACAACAATCTATCTTTTAGGAACTGGTCCATAGTAGTGTTCAACCTTGTTCTTCAAGCTTGTGAGGATTGAGTTTTATATTTTTGCAAGAGACTTGAATGAGAAACAGCAGCCTTCCAGTCATGTTTTGTATAAAGCTAATTATGGGTACATCTTGATCACATCACTTGAAGTGAAGTGAGTACTTTGTTTGTTAGAGAACGAGTGGGCAGGCAGTGCAGTGCAGCAGAAATAGTGCCGTCAGTCACTTAATTTCCAGCTGTGTCCAACTGACTTTGCACTGCTATGAGGAAACCACATGAGCATCAGGTCCTTGTGTTGGTTCCTAGCTCCTGAAGCTGTAGCAATTCACCTTTAACTGGAATCCGTTAAAGCTTGCAGCAATCCAAGTAGGTCAGGTTCCCTATCTGGTTCTTAACTGTAAGTTTATTAGATCATCAAAACATAAGGCAAAAGTATTTAAGATCTATCAAATTCCCTATTTTTGATGATGACAAACTTAGTACTTAGGTCCCCCCCTGAGACTATGCCTTGTTGTAATAAAGGTTTGCATGATAGGACTCAGTAACTTAAGAACCATTTCCCTAATGTGTTCCCCATAAGTCCTATCCCTATATTATTCTTTCCCTTTTTGGCATCATGAAAAAGAACAACAGAACAAATAATCTAGCTAAGCTAACTCATGCCATATATGTGCACATAAACATGATAAAGAGTAGAACAGAGAGAGAGAGAGAGAGTACTGGACATAATAAAAAGGATTTATATTAATAATGATTTAATATGCCTCTGCATTTTAAAAAAGGAGGAAGCAACATTGGACTTGTTAACAGGAGCAGCAGTAGTACATCCCAACCATCAAAAGGAAAACAAAACAACATCTACCAGACATCAACACAGAAAACAAAAGAAACATATCTAGAAGACTGGTCATTGAAGGGGTTCTTAGGGGGCACTAGGAGGAAAAGGCTTGGTAGCTGCAGCAAGTGTCTGGAGAACAAGGTCTGTTCGGGTGTTTCCTTACTTTTGCTCATTGAGCAGTTCAGCCTTAAGGTTCTCAACTTGCGCCCTGAGATCAACATTTTCCTGTGTCAAATGAACCACTTCATCATTCAATATGGGAACCCCTCGGGCATGCTGACCTTCTAGGATAGTATTCTTGGCCTTCAACAGACAAATTTCCTCAGCTGCAGAGTTCTGGGCATTGATGAGCTGAGAAAAATTTGATGTACTTCTTACCCCCACCCATAATTTTCCACACACTCGCACTCTTCCAATGTTGTGTGTGAGAATGTCTGCTAACAAGTTCCCACTTTACCTATTCCCAATGGGACCATAAAGAATTCGAACACTGAAGTAAGTAAGAATCCATAGGGAAGCCCATGATTACCGTCCTTGAAAGAGGAAACCTTTTGCATGTGTTCAATCATTATGGCAGGCAGACTCACAGGATTGAAACCGTCCAGTTGCTCCATTAGGAATAGGTCAGACTTTGAAGTCACGGGCCACTCTTCTGCTCAAGGCAATAGGACTTTGTTAACCAACTCAAACAGCAGCTGGTAGATGGGGAGTAGTGCTTTCTTATGGATTTGGTCCCCTTTCTGATTAGCATTGTCTTTCACCACTACATTTCTGAAGTTATACTGACAAACATCTCTTACACTTGACACCCCAAGTATAGGAACTTTCAAAATCTCTCCAAGAAATTTCATATCAAAGACGATGTCTACCCCATTGACCAAGGCACATACATGATCAGTATCAACTGGAAAGAAGCTAGCGAAGAAACTTTGTACCTCCTCCTCATACACTTTAGGTGCATCAATATGAAAAAGATGCACCCATTCTTGAAACTTGACCATTTCTAGTATTTGGCACATTCTAGCAATCACAGAGATTGCAGGGTCAAACGTACGACCCAGCAGGACTTTTTGATGCCTCGAATGCTCAGAGCCAAGGCTGACTTCTCTTCTTATTTTCTTCACAGAACTAGGTTCTTCAATAGTTTCTGACGTGCGTTTCCCAAGCTTTTCTCCATTGATTACCTTTTTCATTTACTACCTGCTTCATCTTAGACATAGATGTTGACCCTTTCTCAATTGACACATGCTCTACCTTCTTCGAGGACAACTTAACAAGGGTACTAGGTTCCTCAAGAGTCCCTTCTTCCACCTCGACTACAGGGATAGCCTCATCATTAACCGGTAAACCATCCTTCATCAATTTGTTATTTTCTTCTTACTACTCTTCTTGCTCTTTCGGAGAGCAGAGTCTTAGGCCACTTTGACTTGAAGCCTGGTAGTAGGTCGCTTGATTTCAGACTCAGGGGTGGAGACAACCCTTTGGTTACCTATGAACGCATAAAGGGCCATATTGTCCAGGTCTTATTCATCACTAGATCGCATTTCAAGTGCTTGAATTACCAATGGCACAATATCAAATGCATGAACAGCACTGTCCTGAAAATTATAACCCTGACCTTGGTCCTCCGGAGAGGAATCAGCTTCCTAATAAGGTGCCCCAGTAGTATCTGCTACTGCATCCCTTTTAATAGCCCTAATGGCCCCTTCTTCCCCCACACTGAGTGACTCATTTTTTTGGGAAGTAATTTCATGCAATATCCCATCAACAAATACTATAAACACAGTTATGACATCATTTTCTTCTTCAACTGGTGCTTCCACACCCATGGAATCAGTGGCAACGACGGCAAAACTCTTTGTGAACTGAGTATTGTGACCTTGTTCTCCACTTAGGGTTTTACTAGTGGGAAAAACAGATGATTGGGAGAACGCAGTAGTAGTTTCAAGGGTTTCAGAGTTGGGAAGAGATTGGGAAACTGGGCAAGGTGTGACCGCAGCAGCAGGAATGTTAGAGGCTGATGAATGCTCAGTGAAAACGAGAGGTTCCATAGACGGGTCAGTGATAGTCACAGTTAAGGCAGAGAGATTGGAAGTTTTCTCAGCCATTAAAAGAAGTTGTTTGACGATCCTTCCCTTTTGGATGATTCTAAAGTATGATTTGTGGTTAAGAAGAGCAGAAGAGAGGGTTTTTTTTAAAGGAGAGGATAATTTTAAAGGGATAGAAATAGGCACCAATTCTGAAATGGCGATTGGGCATGGAGAATTGCGATGTTTCAGAGGGAGATGGTATGTTTTGAATTGAAGGGACGTGACAGCATGATCTAAAAAGTTGATGACATGGCAGTTGTATTTTGTACCCTTTTTAAGATATGTATTAAAGGGATGCACAAAGCTAATAACCTTTAGTACAAGAACCTGGTTCTTGATTATTTTTCTTAAAATGAATCAGTACTCTTTTATTAGTCATGCACTGCGTTTATCGCTTTTGTGATCATCATGCGTGTTTACCTGCAATGGTATTGAAGTGTGTTAGATAAGGCCAGAAAACACTTTGAGCCAGTTATTTCTTAAGGATAAGAGTCAGTCAAAGAGGAATCAGGTTCTTAATTTGGCTTTAACAGTCCCAACTTTTCTCTGTTTCTTTCAAATTATTCCCTACTTAGTGCTTTGGTGAAAACGTCTGCAATCTTATCTTCTGTGTTGCAGAACTTCATACATATAAACCCTTTCTCCACATTATATCTCAGAAAATGATGCCTCACATCAATATGTTTTGTCCTTTTATGTTGAATTGGATTCTCGGCCATGTTGACTGCCCTAGTGTTGTCACATAGGAGGGGTACACTCTCAGTGAGTAACCCAAAACCATGCAGTTGCTATTCGATCCATAGAAGTTGAGCATAGTACGATGCTGCAACTACATATTCAACTTCAGCTGTTGAAAGAGCCACTGAATTTTGCTTCCTTGTACCCCAAGAGATAAGACATGAACCTAAGAAGTGAGAAATTCCAGAAGTGCTTTTTCTGTCCACAAGATAACTTGCATAGTCTGCATCAGCATACCCAATAAGAGTAAAACAGTCACCTGATGGATAATACAACACCAGGTCCTGCGTTCCTTTGAGATA
Organism: Nicotiana glauca; assembly: GCA_026770625.1. NCBI lineage: Eukaryota > Viridiplantae > Streptophyta > Magnoliopsida > Solanales > Solanaceae > Nicotiana > Nicotiana glauca. The sequence goes on along the minus strand of MU771079.1, from coordinate 8,581 downwards.
TGTCAGTATTCATTTGGTAGCCTTCAAGTGATATTCCTTGGATTTGATTGAAACCTTGCACACAACACCACATTGAAAATAATATCAGGTCGACCACCAGTGAGATAGAGGAGAGACCTAATGATGCCTTTATACAATGTTTGATTCACGCTAGATCCAGTTTCATCCATGTCCAGTCGAGTGGCAGTTTCTATGGGAGTGTCTATCACCTTTGATGCTTCCATGTCAAACCTCTTCAAAAGTTCCCTGATGTATTTTTGTTGATAAATGGAAGTACCCTTTGGGGACTGTTTTACTTGAAGATCCAAGAAGAAGTTTAATTCTCCCATCATGCTCATTTAAAATTCACTTCCCATAAGTTTTGCAAATTCTTTACATAAAGAGTCTGTTGTTGCCCAAAAAATGATATCATCAATATAAACTTGAACAATAAGTAGGTTCCTTCCTCATTTTTTTAAGAAAAGAGTGTTGTCAATTTTCCCTCTTTTAAAACTATTTTCTAAGAGGAACTTTGACAGTCTTTCATACCAGGCTCGAGGAGCCTGCTTTAGCTCATACAGAGCTTTGTCCAGTTTGAACACATATTTAGGGTACTCATGACATTCAAACCCTAGGGGTTGCTTCACATAGACTTCTTCCTTAAAGAGTCCATTCAAAAATGCACTCTTGATATCTAGTTGGAATAGGGTGAATTCCATATGAGATGCAAAAATGATTAGAATTTTGATACTTTCCATGCGAGACACTGGAGCAAATGTTTCTTCATATTCAATCCCTTCTTCTTGATTGTATCCTTGGACCACTAGCCTGACCTTGTTCCTTGTTGTAGTTTAATGTTCATCAAGCTTGTTTCTGAATACCCATCTGGATCCTATAATGGTTCGATCTAGGGGTCTAGGTACTAGGTTTCACATATTGTTTCTCTCAAACTGATATAGCTCGTCTTGCATGGCGGTAATCCAATCTGCATCTTTCAAGGCTTCCTTGATGTTCTTGGGTTCTATCTGGGAAAGAAAGGATGAGAAGGCAAGTGGATTACTAGCTCTTGACCTGGTTTGTACTCTAGAATCTAGAGGAGTGATGATGTTGTCTGTAGGGTGAGAGCTTTGGTGTCTCCAGTTAGACGCCTGAGGTTCATTATGAGAGGAGGAAGGTATGTTTGGCTGATTTCCTCTATCCTTCTTTTAGGTGCAACCGGAGTTCCCTAAAATGCATCAACCACCCTTTCTTCAGCTTCTGTGGTTTTGAATGAGGTGCTTGGTTCTATTGATGATGAGGCATCATTGTCTTCATTTGGCTCCTTTACTTGACTCATCATATCTGCCTTTCCGTTTGTTATGTTGATAACTTCACCAGGAACGAGTAAGGGTTCTCCATCTTGATCTTCCTTAGCACTCTTCTCAAATGATGGATAAGATTCATCAAAGATAAAATGGACACTCACGTCAATGCATTGAGTTTGCTTGTTATATATCTTGTAAGCCTTGCTTTTAGAGAAGTACCCAAGAAATATTCCTTCATCACTCTTGGCATCGAATTTACCATGCTGATCCTTTCCATTGTGAGAACATAACATTTGCATCCAAATGTTCTTAGATAAGTTAGTTTGGGTTTTCTTCCATTCAACAATTCACAATGGGTCTTATTCAGAAGTGATTTGATCATACACCTGTTCACTAAAAAACAGGCAGTGTTGACAGCTTCAGCCAAAATAAATTTGCAATTCCACTGTCAATCAGCATTGTTCTTGCCATTTCTTCCAGCGTTCTGTTCTTCCTTTCTACTACTCCATTTTGCTAGGGAGTTCTAGGAGCTAAAAAGTTGTGAGTGATGCCGTTTTCATTACAGAATTCATCAAATTTGACATTTTCAAATTTTGTCCCATGATTTGATCTACTGCATACAACTCTAGACTCCATCTTCACCTAGATTTTCTTCAGAGGCCACAAATACTTAAACAATTTCATCTTTTGTTCTGAGAAACAGAGTCCATGTGAATCTAGAATAGTCATCCACGATTACAAAATTGTACCTCTTTCCTCCTCTGCTTTGCACCCTCATAGGTCCACACAGATCCATTTGTAGGAGCTCCAGCGGCTTTGAGGTGCTCATATTTCTTTTAGACTTAAAGGAGGACTTCACATATTTTCCTCTAGCATAGGCATCACAAAATTTTTGAATCTTGAATTGTGACATAGGTAAACCATGAACCAGGTCCTTCTGAATTAGTTTGTTCATAAGGGAAAAGCTTGCATGGCCCAATCTTCTACGCCATAGTTCAACATCATTGTCAACCGTTTTCAGAAAACTCAGATCACCACTCTGTAAAGATTCAAAAACAACAACACAAATATTCATGTATCTTTTGGCCATCAGTACTATTTCATCGATCATAGGGTCGGTGACTATACATATTTTGGACAAGAATTACACCTTATTTTCTTTATCACAGATTTGAGAAACACTCAGGAGACTGTACTTATGCCCATTGACATAGTATACATATTCAATAGAATGAGTGAGTGACTTCCCAACTTCTCCAACTCCAAGAATGTACCCCTTTTTGCCATTGCCAAAGAATACACTCCCTCTTTGCAGGGCTTTTAGTGAAAGAAAGTCCGTGGTGTTCCCAGTCATGTATTTCGAGCATCTACTATCCATGAAACATTGTTGATCGTTTTCTTTCACTGTTTCCTATACAAGAGATTAGGAGTTAGTTTTAGGAACCCAAACAAGTTTGGGTCCCTTGTAGTAAGCAAGAGGATGAATAAGAGGTCTCTTAGTCCATGCAGGTAATGTGCATTTTTTGTGAGCGGAACCTGGTCCCTCTTTTGTGGTCACAGTTTTAGCGGCCACTTTGTCTTTTTTAACTGATTAATTATTGGTTTGGATGCCTTCCATGAAGCGCCTAGTGTTCCTACATTGGGTACGGGGCTAGTTATCAGAGACAGTGACGCACTTACAGTGAGGGTTGTGAGGAGTTTTCTCCCTTTGGAACCCTGCTCCCTACCTTTTTTCACTATCATTATTAAGCAAGGCAGTGGTAGCTTCTGAGGACCAGTTCCACTTTAGAGACCTTTCAAGATCATTCATTACATTTTCTTGATTAGTTTGGAGGAGCTCGTTTTTCTCAGTTTCATCACATCCTAATCTCATATCTTTCACCTCATCTTCAAGCCTAAGGTATTCCTCACTCGCTATCTCCTTTCCTCTTTCTGAACTTTCAGGTTTTGACTTAGTCCATGGTTTTACTATTGTTTCCCTTTGGTCTGCAATTACAGCCAATAGAACACTCTTTTTTTTCTAAGGATTCAATGGTTATCTTATAGTCAGTAACTGTAGCGACTAATTCTTCTCTAGTATGTTCAGATTCTTCTAGTTCTAAAATTATGAAATCCCTATCCTCCGTAAGACTACAAAAGGAAATGATAAAAACATCAGCTAAACATATGAGTTTTTTTTTGGAGAATAGGATTTCAGAGTTCTCTGAACATCCCTGAAGTTTACCTCTTTGTTGCCATTGTCTTCATCATCATCTGATTGAGACATCAAAGAAAAAGTTGAGTTATATCAAATCTCCGTGCCATTAACTACCATCATGGAACTACCATCAGTATTAGGTTTATCTTCAAACAGTTTTGCTTGTGTAGTTCCCTCATGAGCTGTTTGTAAAGTCTCCCATATTTCCTTTGCAGTGTCACATGTAAAGATCCTGTCATACTCTTTAAGTCCCATTCCACATACCAGAATTGTCTTGGTACGAAAGTTCTTCTCCACAGCTTTCTTGTCAGCTTCAGTGTATTCTTTGCTGGTTTTTCCCATTTAAAATGTAAATTTATCTAGTACCTTCATTGGAACAAAAAGACTATCGCAAATGATATCCCATAGCTCACAATCCTCAGCCATGATGAAATCATGCATTCTAGCTTTCCACCACCAATAGCATTTTCCATCAAACTTAAGGGGTTGGTATATTGATTGACCTTCTTCAAAATTTAGTGGAGTCGCCATGAGGATCCTTCCTAGGTGTTAGCTTGATAGGAGGAACCTGCTCTGATACCAACTATTACCTGGTCCTCTACAGGGTTCTACTGAGAGTACCTAATAAAACTGTATGTAAATAAGGTAGAGGATTTTTTACGTGGAAAAATCTCACACAAGGGGATCAAAAAACCACGACCTACACCTGTAGGCTTTTAACTTTACTAACTTGTAATCTACCTATTACAAGCAACTTTACAATACTTACTATTGCAAAGAATTTACTCAGCTAACTTGTAGTACCTTTACCACAACCCACTTTGTGACTATCCTAGTTGCAAAGGCTTTTTCTAACTTGTGATGCTATCATAACAAGCAACTTTGTAACTGTACGAATACAAATACTTTTCCTTATGAGCAAATCTAGACACAATAAAAACTCAAGGAGTTTATGGATTTACAAGAGTATTCCTAATCATAATGCTTCTAGGTAAGCATTTTAGGAGATACAGTAAGTACAATAACAAGGTTACAACTCAACTAGGACAAAAACAATCTATCTTTTAGGAACTGGTCCATAGTAGTGTTCAACCTTGTTCTTCAAGCTTCTAAGGATTGCTTTTTCAGTTTTTGCAAGAGACTTGAATGAGAAACAGAAGCCTTCTAGTCATGTTTTCTATAAAGCTAATTATGGGTACATCTTGATCACATCACTTGAAGTGATGTGAGTACTTTGTTTGTTAGAGAACAAGTGGGCGGGCAGTGCAGTGCAGTGCTGCAGAAACAGTGCCGTCAGTCACTTCATTTCCAGCTGTGTCCAACTGACTTTGTACTTCTATGAGGAAACCACAAGAGCATCAGGTCCTTGTGTTGGTTCCTAGCTCCTGAAGCTGCAGCAATTCACCTTTACCTGGAATCCGTTAAAGCTTGCAGCAATCCAAGTAGGTCAAGTTCCCTATTTGGTTCTTAACAGTAAGTTTGTTAGATCATCAAAACATAAGGCAAGAGTATTTAAGATCTATCAGGGTTTTTGACTAAAGTTTCATATAGCAAATTCTTGGGTTTTGAACATAGATTCTAAGTTGGATTTGAGTGATACTAGTATGGTTGGACTCGTAACAAAATGGGTTTTCAGATTTTTTAAGTTTCATTGGGTTCCGAGGCACGTGCCCGGTTTTGACTTTTGGGCCAATTTTGGGCTTTTAATTAAGGATTAGACATTTGTCATT
>MU771078.1:0-41941 GCA_026770625.1 Nicotiana glauca | reverse complement strand
CTTAAAATTATAAAATCATTTTATTTGATATTTTTGGAATAATTTGCTTAGGGTAAAAATCACGTGCTCACATCTTGTATTGGTAAATATTTGACCATTCTGTGGCTAAGGGGCCAACCCCATCGTGATCAATCTGTAGTAAATAGTCAGCGCCGCTGACTTCCGACTTATGGCCGTTGTCCTTGAAACAAATGAGGGGACGTCTCCATAACCAAACAACGGACCCATTCGTGACCAGCAAGAAGAGCTTGAGGCTATAAATACCAGGAAAGAGAACCTCTTAAGGGATGCTTCTTCTTCTACACAACTCCGATTACACCAGAGAGAGAAAGCCATACTCCACAAGTGGAGCAATAAACAAGATCAATATAAGATCCTGAACCTCTTTAAGGAGAGAAAAGTCGAGCTACTTTGAGGGAAAATTCTGAATACATCAGAGATAGAAAATTATACTTCACAAGTGGAGTAATAAACAAGATCAATATAAGATCCTGAACCTCTTCAAGGAGAGGCAAGTCAAATTACTTTGATGAATGAAATCCCGTTTATGTCGTTCCATAATTGATTACTTCTATGTCTCAAGTTTGTCTTCTAATTCAGTGATTAATTATGATTGGATATGATTTACCCCTTGAATTATCTCGATTGATTTGCTTGGAAAGTATTCAATAATTTTCCACCAATAATTTGGCGCCGTCTGTGGGGACTTCCTAGCGAAATCGTATAGTTTCTCCCTGGAGTCGAAGCCGAAGGAGCGATCCAACTCAAACGAACCAACGGAAGCATATCGAGCACATAATACTCGGATGCATCAATAGAAACTGAGATCCGAAAATGACCGGACAAGAAGAAGAAGTTCCCCCCTCTCCCTTAAAACGAAAGTATGCGGCATTTCCTTCACCCTAATGCGGTGTCCGACCGGAAACCGGCACAGGGCTGTCTCAAGCCAGAACCCGAACTCGGGCCAAGTGCCCTCGCCACCAAAATACAACAGGTTCGACTCAGCCGAACCAAGACTCAGGCCAAGTGCATCGCCATCAAAATACAACAAGTTCGACCTCAGTCGAACCGGGACTCAGGACAAGTGCTTTCGCCATCAAAATACAACAGGTTCTACCTCAGCGTCAAGTGCCTTCGCCATCAAAATACAACAGGTTCGACCTCAGTTGGACCGGGACTCAGGCTGTGCCTTCGCCATAGAAATACAACATGTTCAACCTCAGCCAAACCAGGACTCAGGCCAAGTGCCTTCGCCATCAAAATACAACAGGTTCGACCTCAGTCGAACCGGGACTCAGGCCAAGTGCCTTCGCCATAAAAAAATAACAGGTTCTACCTCAGCCGAACCAGGACTCAGGCCAAGTGCCTTCGCCATCAAAATACAACAGGTTCGACCTGAGTCGAACCGGGACTCAGGCCAAGCGTCTTCACCATCAAAATACAACAGGTTCGACCTCAGCCGAACCGGGACTCAGGCCAAGTGCCTTCTCCATCAAAATACAACAGGTTCGACCTCAGCCGAACCGGGACTCATGCCAAGTGCCTTCGCCATCAAAATACAACAGGTTCGACCTCAGTCGAACCGGGACTCAGGCCAAGTGCCTTCGCCATCAAAATACAACACGTTCGACCTTAGTCGCACCGGGACTCAGGCCATGTGCATTCGCCATCGAAATATAGCAGGTTCGACCTCAGTCGAACTAGGACTCAGGCCACGTGCCTTCCCCATAAAAAACTATCAGGTTCGAACTCAGTCGAACCGGGACTCAGACCATGTTCCTTCGCCATCAAAATATAGCAGGTTCGACCTCAGTCGAACCGGGACTCAGGCTACGTGCCTTCGCCATAAAAAAATATCAGGTTCGAACTCAGTCGAACCGAGACTCAGGCCATGTGCCTTCGCCATCGAAATATAGCAGGTTCGACCTCAGCCGAACCGGGACTCAGGCCACGTGCCTTCGCCATAAAAAAATATCAGCATCGGACTCGGTCAAACTGGGACTCAAGCCATGTGCCTTTGCTATTGAAATATAGCAGGTTCGAGCTCAGTCGAACCGGGACTCAGGCCACGTGCCTTCGCCATAAAAAAATATTAGGTTCGAACTCAGTCGAACCAGGACTCAGGCCATGTGCCTTCGCCATCGAAATATAGCAGGTTCGAACTTAGCCGAGTCGGGACTCAGGCCACGTGCCTTCGCCATAAAAAAATATCAGATTCAAATTCAGTCGAATCAGGACTCAAGCCACGTGCCTTCGCCATAAAAAAATATCAGGTTCGAACTCAGTCGAACCAGGACTCAGGCCATGTGCCTTCGCCATCGAAATATAGCAGGTTCGACCTCAGTCAAACCAGGACTCAGGCCACATGCCTTCGCCATAAAAAAAAATCAAGTTCGAACTCAATCGAATCGGGACTCAGGTCATGTGCCTTTGCCATCGAAATATAGCAGGTTCGACCTCAGTCGAACCGGGACTCAGACCACGTGCCTTTGCCATAAAAAAATATCAGGTTTGAACTCAAACGAACCGGGACTCATGCCACGTGCCTTCGCCATCGAAATATAGCAGGTTCGATCTTAGTCGAATTGGGACTCAGGCCACGTGCCTTCGTCATAAAAAAATATCATATTCAAATTCAGTCGAATCAGGACTCATGCCACGTGTCTTCGCCATAAAAAAATATCAGGTTCGAACTCAGTCGAACTGAGACTCAGGCCATGTGCCTTCGCCATCGAAATATAGCAGGTTCGACCTGAGTCGAACCCGGACTCAGGCCACGTGCCTTCGCCATCAAAAAAAAAATATCAAGTCCGAACTCAGTCGAACCGGGCACACAACCGGGACTCAGGCCATGTGCCTTCGCCATCAAAATATAGCAGGTTCGACCTTAGTCGAACGAACTGAGTCGAACCGATACTCAGACCATGTGCCTTCGCCATCGAAATATATCAGGTTTAACCTCAGTCGAACCGGGACTCAGGCCACGTGCCTTCGCCATTAAATAATATCAGATTCGAATTCAGTCGAATCAGGACTCAGTCCACGTGCATTCGCCATCAAAATACAATAGGTTCGACCTCAGTCGAATCAGGACTCATGCCATGCACCTTCGCCATAAAAAAATATCAGATTCGAATTCAGTCGAATCAGGACTCAGGCCATATGCATTCGCCATCAAAATACAACAGCTTCGACCTTAGTCGAATCAGGACTCTGGCCACGCGCCTTTGCCATAAAAAAATATCAGATTCGAATTCAGTCGAATCACGACTCAGGCCACATGCCTTTGCCATCAAAATACAACAGGTTCGACCTCAGTCGAACCGAGACTCAGGCCAAGTGCTTTCGCCATCAAAATACATTAGGTGCGACCTCAGTCGAACCAGGACTAAGGCCAAGTGCCTTCGCCACTAAAATATATCAGTTCCGACCTTGGTCAAACTGGGGCTTAGGCTAAGTGCCCTCACCTTCAAGTTTATCAGGGTCGACCTCAGCCACACTAGGGCCGGGGAGAAGAAAAACCAATTGCCGTTATCACAAGATGACCGCCCTTCCACATTCATGTCAGGCCAAAAGGCCCTCGTTATTAATCTAAAACTGACATGACGGCCTCGGTCGAATTCAGGAGCTGATCGTCCTTCCAAACATATCCATAAAAGAAAAGGAGAAAAACGGAAGACAGAGTAAAGACGAAAGACAAATGATGGAAGAAAGAGTACAACTATCAACATAGTTAAGAATGCAGGTACTCCCCGCTTACATCCGGCCCCAGCCGGCCGAGACAGGAAAGAAAAATATATAGAAAACAACAAATAGCGATAACAAATCTTTTCTTTATTCGGCGCCATCACCGCCTTCACCATCTTCAGCCTCGGGTGTCACCATATCATAACCACAGTCGGCACGCATCACGAGCCTTCTGGCGTGCCATCTCGAAGATGGCCTCGGTTACGACACCCACCTCTAATAAGTTCTTGTAAATATCGCGTTGAGCTTCGGCATAGACCCAAAGTTCATGCACCTGGTGGGAACAACAGTATAAGACGAACCAGCCTGGTTCTGCAGTCGCCGATTCTCCCCCTCCAAAATCGCAATCCGGTCCAACGTGGCCTGAGCCTCCTGCTCAAGAACACCAATCTGCTCCTCAAGCCCCGCCTCCTTAAGGGCCGATGTCTCCCTCTCCGACTCCAGCCGGGACTCATGCACACGAATCGACTCCTCCAATGCCACGGCTCTCTACGAGTAACCCTTTTCCGGAAACTCTAAGGCAGCAACCTCGCACTCCAGCTCTGCCAGTTTCCCGCTCCATTCCGCAGCCGCCTTCGATGCCTTGACCTGGTTCTGCTCAACCTCCAACTCCATCTCCCTCAACCTGCCCTGCAGGTGCGCACACTCAGCTGCAATTCCTTTTCCCACCTCAAGCTTCTCGTCCTTCCGACAGATCTGCTCTTCAAGAGCACGTTTACTGCCAAGAGCCTGCAACAACTGCTAATCCCGCTTCGCCAACTCCTCACCCAAAGCTCGATTACCGGGCTCGTTCCGTAAACGATCATGCATCCCTTGACACCGATCACGGTAACGACGATATTTCCCCAGCATCTGCAAAAAGATCCTTGAGCGAACCTTGGCTCTGCGGATGTTCCCCACCTCCAACAAGTAAGTCTACAAAACAAAGGAAAGGCAAAGCTAAGGCAACAGCTAAAACGGAAAGGGAAGAAGGAGCTAGGAACGTACTACGCACCCTCAGGCCCATCACGGCCACTTCGTCCATCACTTTAAGATCTGAAACGCTCCTCAAAGACGCGTTCTCGGCCTCCGTACATAACAACTCAAACTGTGACACCAAGCTATTTCCTTCAGTTAATAATTCAAATCCGAGGGAACCTCAATAAAACGGGTCAACCCCTCCCGCATGCACCATAGAATTGGTAATGCCCTTCTCAAACATACGAACACCGTCGGGGCCAAATCAGACTCAGACTCATACTCATCCTCCACCACGTTCCTCTCCCTCTCCGCCGCTGTTGACGTAGAGCAACTTGCCATAGCTGACAATGGCACAACAGAAGTCCCTACGATGGTCCGTAAGGATCGACCCTCCGCCTCAGCAATAGGAACTTCAGACGGGGTCGTCGAGGCAACAACATTCTCGTGGCTAGAACCAATGGATCCAACTCCAGCTAACTGATTTTCCCCGCCAGCAAGCGCCACAGCTGCACCGCCCTCCGAATCCGTCGGGGAGAATCCAAGTTGATCACCGATGGAGGAGCCTCCACATATGCCACTCGCCGCTTCTGCGAAGGCCTTTCTTCCCACTCATTCGAAGGCAAGCCCGTCCGGGAATGAATGAGCCCTGACAGCCTCTCTTCTTGTGGCATAGCTCGAGGCGGGGACGCGGTCATTGACGATTCAACCGACGCCGCCCTCGGTACTCGACGAGACCCAGGTGCAGCAGCTAGTCTAGAGAGTGCACCCGGCCGACGAAAAGCCAACTGTGGACCATGCCTCTCCCAGAAATCCGTCCAGGTACGAATGACCGCAGTATAAGGAAGCAATGCCTCAACCCAGTCTCGGATCCCCTCCAAGGGAGGCGGCGGCAACTTTTCAGCTACAAAAATGAAGGTAAATCAATAACCATACGTATAAAGCATAAGGAGAGTCGAAATAGGGCGGATGCCCAGTTAGGAACAAGGTCTCACGTGCAAAATTCCAAACTTCCGGGAATCCACTTGGGTCCTCCACCAGATGCTCGGTCCGAATATAAAAGAAATTCTCAAAGGGGTGACGAATATCCTCGTCGTCCAGCCCAACCATCAAACTCTTCGACCCTCGTGGGCGTGCATGGATTATGGTGCCACGAATTTTTTGGGGAGCAAAAGGACTGAGAACATGCCTCAATGTGACCTCCCTATCCGCTAGCTCCCCATACTTGATGAACATGAGGAGCAGTTTGTAGAGATAAGGAGAAAGCTAAGCCGAGCATACCTCATAATAGCGGCAGAAATCCACAATCAGCATCGGAAGCGGGAGTATGCACCCCACCTGAAAGATGTAAGCATAAAACGAGAAATACCCATGACGATCAATTTGCACCCTGTCCCCGGTCTTTGCCAGAGCAATCTCGGCATAACGTGGGACACGCCATCGCTCCCGCATTTGGGCTATTCCCACTTCTCCCATTAGAGAAGAAACGTCCCCCTGTTCCACGCCACCCGGTGCACTGGAATCCATCAGTTGATCCCTTGATCGAGGTAGAATTTCGTCTACCGAAGGAATTTCTTCGTCTTCCACCGACTTTAACCCTTTATTTGCCGGAGCGGGATTTTCGACCGCCGGGGAAGTAGCTGGACGATTGCCGCAAGAAGGAGCGCCTGCCATTATCGATTCACGAGCGAGAGAAAGAAGAACTTTGACGAGGGAAACAGAGAGATCAATGATGACAATGATCGAAAGAATAGAAAAAGGCGATTTGACAGAAGAAAAAGCTTCTCGAGAATCCTCTTAGAAGAACAATGAATGAGTAAAGAACAAATGACGCGTCTTCTCTTATAAATAACAGATTCTATCCGCACGGAACCCAACGATCACCATTAATGAATAACCGTGCACGAAGCGATTCAGTTTCATGAAAATGTGCGCTGTTACGAACTACCGCGCGGAATGACACTCCGCTCGCCAATCAACAATCCGATTCTGAAACCTCATGTTGAAGGACCCTCCCCGATTACATTGCTCTATCCGTCCGCCGAAGTCGACACAGGCGCGACCTCGACGAACGGAGGGACTAACTGTATTGGTAAATATTCGACCATTCTGTGGCTAAGGGCCCAACCCCATCGTGATCAGTCTGTAGTAAATAGTCAGCGCCGCTGACTTCCGACTTATGACCGATGTCCTTGAAACAAATGAGGGGACGTCTCCATAACCAAACAACGGGCCCATTCGTGACCAGGAAGAAGAGCTTGAGGCTATAAATACCAGGAAAGAGAACCTCTTAAGGGGGCTTCTTTTTCTACACAACTCCGATTACACCAGAGAGAGAAAGTCATACTCCACAAGTATTGCAATAAACAAGATCAATATAAGATTTTGAACCTCTTTAAGGAGAGAAAAGTCGAGCTACTTTGAGGGAAAATTCTGAATACATCAGAAATAGAAAATTATACTCCACAAGTAGACTAATAAACAAGATCAATGTAAGATCCTGAACCTCTTCAAGGAGAGGCAGGTCAAATTACTTTGATGAATAAAATCCCGTTTATGTCGTTCCATAATTGATTACTTCTATGTCTCAAGTTTGTCTTCTAATTCAGTGATTAATTATGATTGGTTATGATTTACCCCTTGAATTATCTCGATTGATTTTCTTGGAAAGTATTCAATAATTTTCCACCAAACAATTCTCAAATTAAATTTTATGAATTCCTCGGATCCCTGAATTCCGATAAACCAGTTGTCTAAGAGCTATATCTGCTGCAATTTCATGTTATTTTCCTCCTACAACCTTTCATTAAGTCGTTTGTGCTCTTTTAGCTTTGACTTTTACTCATTTTATATATATTTCTTAGTTTCCTCACTGAGCTGTATGATCATGACTGCAATCTGATATTTCACAATCCATAGTAATGTACTTTGTCCTTTGGCCCATTGCTAAAACAGCATTGTGCTTCTTTAAGGGGGAAATCTCAACTAGGCTTTTTTTAATGTATATAATGGATATGCACAAATCTAAAAAATTATTGTGAAAAAGAAGTGACGAAGGCAACCAACTATCATTAAAAATTCTATGTTTGGACTTTAGACCAAAAAAAGTAAGTGTGAAAAAACACAACGAAAAAAATTCTACCCGACAAAAATGTGATTTTGGTAATCAATTATTTTTTTTATATATAACTTTTTATTTATTTATGGGTTAACTTCAAGAAAAGATTTTATATATATAAAAGAATAAAAAGCATATATCTTCCTTTTCTTTCTTTCCATATCCAAATACAATGCGATGGACATCTTTGTATTTATGTTACTATTAGATGCTACAAAGTTGTGTACAATTTTGACGTCCACAAGTATCAACTCTTTCTTTCTCAAAAAAGAGAATGAAAAGTTTTGAAAATTAATCAAAATTATTACCTCAAAATTTACATAAAATACTAGTATTTACTTTGGCTCAATGAAGCCATTTAGTAAATACAAACATGAATGAACAAATAAATTGAAGATCTGAGTTAGTTTTATCCCTCACATTTCCTGTCTAGTAGCACTAGATGTGCTTCATTTGGTTCAAATGTTGCTTAGTTAGGTGCTGAAATAGGAGTCCGAGGACTAGGCAGTCCCATATGTGCAATCCTAGGAGAAAGCCTGATATTTGGACTTGGTCTTGGTGAGGGGATTGGACCAGAGAAATTGAAGCCTACATTGGCCACTCGAGGCGATAAATTAACTTGTTCAAGTGCTCGGAATTGTAATTCAGTAGGGTAATCTCTAACACAACCAATACGCGGTCCAGTTCCAGTTGTCCATTTGTTGGACAAATGTTTAGCCAAGCTAAACGTTGGTGCCTTCTCATTGATGATAATGTCCTCCGGTTTCTTGTCGACGCATGTGCTGCTTTGTTCGGAGTCTTTAGTAATGGAAGAATCCACATGTGTTTGGCGGTTTGAGTCCTCGTTGCTAACATTGAATGAATGATAATCATCATCAAATGCACATCTCTGCATAAGAGAATAATTATCGTTAGTATGTATTGAGACATAATATAATTAAGATAGTCACACAATTTAATATGGTATCAGAGCAGCATATAATTATACTTCTACACATGTTCAAGCGAAACATGAACATTTACCTTAACGTTCGTAAGGTCGACGTTGTGCTCTTCAAGAAAGCTAATGAATTCCCTGAAGTTCTCTTCAGTTGGGTGATAGTGACCACTATATGGCCAAATAGCCTGCAACAGAAGACATACATGGACAAGATAAATAAACTTATTCGCGACAAATTTAATTCGGAGTTTGTACATAATATGTATATTGTTGAATAATTTTACCTCTAGAATTCCAGCATGAGCAACTAGTCTACCAGCTGCAGTGATAGCACCACCAGATAGAAAACTTGAATGTTGAAATGTGCCTTTTTGCTTTTGTCCTACATATAATGTTCTTGTTGTGCTAAGAACAAATATCCACTTTGCACCCTCTACTGACTGAATAAAATCTCCATTTTTTTTATATACAAGCTTCCCATTCTCAATAACTACTTCATATGATTCGCGCTCCTTCTGAAATTGTAAAAATAAGCAATTAATTTCAAAAGAACTATAAAGGGCAGCCCAGTACACTAAGCTCCCGTTATGCGCGGGGTTTAGGAAAGGGCCAGACCACAAGGATCTATTGTATGCAATTTTACCCTGCATTTCTGCAATAGGTTGTTTCTGTTAACTATACATCGATCAATTAAGTTACATATGTTGAATAAAGATTCAGAATGCGAACTTACTGGTCCAAGATATTTGATGCATTGATGGTGTAATTTTGTCCTAGGACATTTCTCTAGATTTATTTCTTTTCCATCTCCAACATCCAACCTTCATAAGATAAAGGTTAATAACGCGATTAGATGTCATATCTGAGTAATTAACTTTCTCATGGAACACAAATGTAAATTTCTTATACATTTAGTACTATACTTACCAGTAGAAGAAAGGCTGAGAGCTTTCACTCTCAAACCACAAATCATAGTAGAAATGCAAGTTGTGCCCATACCGATGTCGTGGATCAATCTACATAGAAAATTAGAAATAAAAGTAAAAAAGTCAATTGCTAGATCATACCAAATCCTTCTAGTGAAAGTAGCAACAACAACAACTATCGCAGTATAATTTCACAAGTGGAGTCTGGAGAGGATAGTGTATACGCAGACTTTACCCCTACCGTAAGATAGACACGCAGTTTCTATTAGATGCTCGTCTCAAGGAAAGATGCAAGTAAAGGAGTTTCAAAACTTACAGCTTCTAGCCAATGCTGGAGAGCCAATTTTTGAGCCTTTTCATCTTTGGACAATCCCTTTCCAACTTTAGCAGCTCTAGTACGTGCTCTAGCCCACCTTGAAACAGCAGTTTCTGGCTTCTCATCATTGAAAAATGAAACTGAACTTCTCTTTAGAGCTGCAAAATCTAATGCCTTCCACCTACATATATCACACAATAATTATTTCAATAAACATAAAAAAAAGAAAAGAAATACATATAACACAATTGTAGTTGAAAAGGGCGTCCTAACAACAACAAAAAACCCATTATAATCTCACAAATAGGGTTTGGGAAAGATAGTGTGTACGCAAACAACCAGCGATAACAACAAAAAGATAATAAGAAAACACGAACCATAATTCTTCAACCACAACAGCACAATCAGCCAGATTTCTTCTAGTCCTATAACTCTTATATACTTTTTGAAGCTTAACAGCTGCAGCATCAAGCTCACTAACTGGTCGAGGAGAAAACATAATTGCAGGCTCAGGAAAGGAAACAACATCTGATTTTGCCTTAGTTTCTTGAACCAGATTCTTGAATGAAAGTGTTGTCTCAAGCATCAGTTTGATTGGCTCACAATTTCTAACATTTATTGTATTCTTTCTTGACATCTTATCAACCCCATTTGATTGTATCATGGTTTCTGATTCTCTTCCTTTAAAACCATTTTCTCTCATCACTGTCATCTTTCAGTTGAAGAACCAAAAATTTTCTTTTGTTTTTTCTGTTGAAGAATATTGAAGTTTTTTCAGAAATGATGTGTCTGACTATTACAGAATTGGTAGTTATATAGGGAAATTTTTAAAGCGTGGATTTGTGGAAAAAAATAAATTAAAATAGAGGAGACAAAAAGATTAACTAGTGGACAAAGGGAACTGTACTAAAGAAAGTAATTGGTCTTTGAATTACCGTACAGTTTAATGTGAACAAGAAATTGGAAAAGAATTAAGAAAGCAAATTGTGGGTTTTATTTAGAATTTCTTTAGCTTTCAAACCCCACGAGTTTTTTGATTAATTCAAAGTTTCTTAATTTCTAAATTACCAACCTCCCTTCTAATTTGGGACAAAAATAAAATCTGTCCCTTTTTTTCTGGTTCCTTGGGAAACCCGTAGCCACTACTATCGAGCAGTGGCGGAGCTTTTTTACCGAAAGTAATCAAAATATAAAAATTTGATACATCTAAAAGTTAAGGGAAGTCAACGTATAGTAAATATACATAAAAAAAAAAAAATATTTATCTGGTAATACATGTAATTTTCCGGCGAAGGGGTATCGATTGACATCCCTTGATTTGAATGTGGCTCCGCCACTGGCCGAGTGTGCACCGAATAACCTGCTCAATATGCACGCAAATCACATAGAAAATATAAAACCATACTAGGCAAACCCGATGCAATTAACCCCGACTGAGAAGATTGCCGGTGAGGAGAATCGATCACAAGTCTACCCGGATAGGAAATCATTCAACCAACCAACTCAACTAAGTCTTGGGGGCAATCTGTCCCCTTTTTCTAACCCAGAAAACGGGAAAATTTTGATGACTTAGAAAATTTTAGGTGGTCAAAGAAAGTAAGCTTTAGGAGGTTTCGTCCATATAACCAGAACTGACTCTTGATTTCCATAGAAAGAAAGAAAGTTTTAATTTTCTAGCAAAATATTTTTCTTCAAAATTTTGGACTTTACTTTGATGTTAGTCAACTACTTCTCAAGTCTTGAGTCATGTAACGCGCCGTAAAAAACTAACTGACGTGTCAGCGTGTTTGTATTGTTAGCTAGGTTAAAGGACTAATTTACCCCTTACTATATATGACTTATTCTTTATGAGTATTTTTATTAAATTTATTTTCTAGTACGTAGTAGTTGATGGATTAAAAATAATTGCTTTGTCTAGTAATTTAAAATGTGCAATTGGGGTGACTAAATCTCTTTTACATAAAATGAATTAAAGTAAATAATTCCAAAACAGATATCTTCTTAAGGTTTGTAGCCATACCGTATAGAGTAAAAAATTTCTTTTAATGGGAGTAGCTATATTCAAGCAAGTATTCCAGCGAAACAATCCTTTGACAATGGGCTCTGCCCAACACTGGGACTGACTTTATATATAGAGAGGTGCATCTCATGGAGTTTTCCATGACCAAGAGGTATAAATTTTTATGAGTGCTCTATTTGGTAGCCCTCATTTAACTTGTACTTACTTTTAAAAAAATGTTTAATTAGTATCCGAAGTACGAACAACTTCCTTTATCTTCTTTCTTCATAGTTGTTGTGACAAATAGAGGTGACAACAGGTTTACATTGTGTTTGTGAGCAGATTTTATGATGGTTTATAGTGTTTTACAGTAGTGAGTTGTTGTGACTCTGTTTGCTACTGCTTAGGATTTCTTCTTCCTTTTAATTGCAAAATGAATTTGTTATATTTTGTTGTTGTTTTGACAATTTGACAATTGAAGGTTATGTTTCAAATTTGAGCTCATTTTGGAATAGATTTGAATGTTGAATCGTATGTTAGATTGTTGAAATTCGAAAAACAAGTTTTTGCTTCTATGCAATTTGCACTTTAATTAAAAAGTCTTAAGTGCATGCAGAAATTAGCTGCACTTCAGACCAATTAAGTCTTAAGTCTTAACTGCATCTTAAATATAATTTCTGTACTCTAGTCTAAAAAAAGTATTAAGTGCATGCAAAAATTAGCTGCACTTTAGAATAAAACAATCTTAAGTGCATCTTAAGTTTGCAGCTTCAAACGCGAATGTTTTTAAATTCAGACCCTCTAAGTCTGAAGTTTATCCTAAAGTGGATAAACTTACAAATTTTTGTGCTAACTGTTACGCGGCGCTTTTCTGAGATTCCTTGGAAGGGCGGCATAAGGCTAAGCAACTGATGTCAGTGCAGTTAATGTCCGCCAACTGAGGTTCCCTCTGTATGCTAAACTAGATAGTCAGTGACGTACGGGAAAACCAATGTGAAGAGCAATTGAGAGAACATAAATGAGAATTGAGAATGAAAGAAAGCTTGATTGTATTAATGAAAGCTATTACAGAAAAGCAACACGGTGTCGAGGGGGGGGGGAGACACCAGTACGGAGAATTATTTGCTTACTAGAAAGTTTGATTGCTTGATCTCCCCTAATAATACTTAAAAAATAAAAAATAAACCAAAGCTACAAGACTAGACTTGACTAAGCTAGAGAAACATAGTGGAAGTACATGAAATAAAACTACTCTATATTTACAATGAAAATGACTTAGTTTTTTACAAGGCAGAAACAAGTCCGTTGTCAGCAGCATTGTTTTTGGCATCACGGTCTGCACGCGCGGCGCTGTTGGCAACTGCTTGCGGCTGGGCGCTAGCGAGGGATATCGGTGAGGAGACAGAGGCACATGCGCGCTTGTCACTTGGCACAGCCAAGACCACGAGGTCGTCTGTGGCGCTAGGCATTGGGAGGCTTGCTAGGACGCCACGGGACGGGCATGGCTGGAAAGACGCCTATAAGATGCTAACACATGTATAACTTCAATAGTAACTCCAAAACTGAGTATATATACAAATTCCCCGTTCTTAACCGACAAATGCGAATATGATTTTTCAGATTCATATTTGGAAAACTTTTTCATATGTTAGCCTACTCATGATTTTCACTCCTTTTTTAACTTTCTCGAACTATATATGGTGTATTCTCATTAAAGTGTTAGCCTCGGTTGTGTATTTTATGTACGCAAAGCATATAATACACTGAGGGCTCGTTTGATATGAAAGACAAAAAATAATTAATTCGAAATTATAATATTTTTTTTATCTGTATAAAAAAGCAAAATAAATAATTCCACTCATGAGATAACGATCTTTCCAGCCAAACGACCCCTGAATATCAATCTAATTTCATACTCTCTCTCCTCCTTTACGCCCTTGTATAATAGCAGTATAGCATGAATTGCATGGTGTTGGACTGAAAAATGGTGTATTTGGTGAAGATCGACATTTACAGAGGAACCCTAAAAATGGCTAAGTTTGGTTTCCTAAGTTTGAGTTTTGGTCTGAAGAACCAAACTCTTTTAAACCAACGTTGGATAAAGAAATCCGGTCCAGTTGATTAATTCTATGGGTCTCTATAATTGGGCTTCTTATCTTCATACAAATTGGGCCTATTCAACACTGAAGAGTGAAGCTTCTAGAAGGGAATATTGTACAGTTGTTATGTTTATTCTTTATTATTTGTGTATATATATATATATATATATATATATGTTAGTTACAAATATTTAAATAGAATAGTGACACATGTATAGGTGATTATTTCTTAGATTCCTTTTAGCTTGTATATAAACACATGCACTGTACACAGCAAATACATCATCAATAACAACAACAACAACAACAACAACAACTACCCAGTATAGTCCCACATAGTGGGGTCTGGAGAGGGTAATATGTAGACAGGCCGTACCCCTACCCAAAAGGGCAGAGAGGCTGTTTCCAATCGACCCTCGGCTCAGCAAATACATCATCAATATACAGAAAATCTTCTCAAGTCTTTTTTTCATTTATTTCTACATGATATCATAACAGGTTTAATTTGCTCAAATTCAATCATTTTTTTTACTCAACCATGGGTACTCTTGTTTATCCTACTGAGGTCATTCCCTCAGCTTCTATCACTTCTAATGCTGCTATAATTGCAACGTCTGTTGGAGCTGGAACAGTGGATTCATCACATCCTTATTACCTTCATCCCTCTGATTACCCAATGATGAATCTCGTTTCCTCAGCCTTTGATGGAAGAGCTTATGGAGTATGGAGAAGGGCAGTGGTGATTGCTCTCTCAGCAAAAAACAAGATGGGCTTCATTGATGGATCTTTGGTTGTTCCTGAGGCAGATTTTGGACTCCAAAGAGCATGGGCTAGATGTAATGACATGGTGCTCTCTTGGTTGCTCATTTCCCTTTCCAAAGAAATAGCTAAAAGTGTTCTATATTCCCAAAGGGGTCGTTTGGTAGGGTGCATTAGATAAGCTAATACTTGCATTAACTTTGTGTATTAATAATAGATTGTTTGGTAGGGTGCATTATCTTTGTGTACTAATAATGCATTGTTTGGTAGACATTTTGAACTCATGCATTACTTATGCAAGCATTAGTTATACATCATATTTGGTATTATCCTATGCATAACTAATGCATAGAAAATAATGGTATTAGCAATGCAATGGGTTTTAATGCATGCATGCATTAGCTTAGTTAAAGACAAAATTGTCCTTCAAAATTTATGCTTGATTAAAATATGCTAGTTAGTATATTAATACAAGTTCAAAATAAACCAAATAATGAGAAATAAAATTATATCCCTAGTAAATAAATAAATTCTTAGCATATTTTTTTATAAATAAATATTTAATTTTATTTTACAATATAGGTAGATAAATAAAATTTTTTTTAAACCTTTTCATATAAAAATATTTCTCAACATATGTTTCTTTTAAAAAGCTAGAGTGTGGACTAGTTTTGAGGGCATTTTTGTAAACAAAAAATTCTTTTAGAAATTATGCAATGTTTTAATATATCAAACCAAATAATGGATAAGAAATATGTTAGCATAACTAATACCCGCATAACTAATGCAAGCATAACTAATACTAGCATAACTAATGCAAGCATAACTAATACCGGCATTACTAATACACCCTATTCAACATTATTCTTATGCACCCTACCAAACGACCCCAAAGTGCAAAGGATTTGTGGAGTGACCTAGAAGACAAATTTGGTCAGACAAATGGTGCCACGATGTTTCAATTACAAAAGGAATTAAGTGTTGTAACTCAAGGTAATTCAAGTGTATTAAGCTATTTCACTAAGATAAAAAGTCTATGGGATGAATTAGATGCTCTCAACACCTTCTCTGCTTGTATTTGTGACTGTGATTGTGGTGCTGAGGCTAAAAGTTTGAAGGCTCATCAAGATGAGAGATTGTTGCAATTTTTAATGGGACTAAATGACACCTTCTTTGGAGTCAGAAGCAATATCCTATTGTCATCTCCCTTACCCTCTATTGGACATGCTTATTCTCTTGTTATTCAGGATGAAATACAGAGGAAAATACATGCCACTCCTGCTTACCGAGGAGAAATAACCTCTTTCATTGCTGCTAATTAGGGAACAAGAGGAAAGAGAATCAATGATTATAAAGCACAAAAAACAGGTTTTAATGCAAGGAAAAACACAAGTATTTGTTCCTATTGTAAGAAGCCTGGGCATACAATTGATAAATACTATAGGATTCATGGTTTTCCAATAGATTTTAAGTTTACTAAACAGAGGAGGAACCAGGGAATTCCACAGGCAAACAATGCCTTTACCATGGCAGAAGAGTGTGGAAAGGGAGCTGAAAATGTTTCAGACATGAATGCACTTACTCAGGAGAATGTCACAGAGCTGCTTCAGTTGCTGCAACAAGTGAAGCTCAATCAACAATCTGCAGGGACATCTGATGCCTCTGCCAGTGTGAATTGTGCTGGTACCTCTAAATTTTTCAATTCATATGCCTGTTTCATGAATATAGATAATGAGTCATGGATAATAGACAGTGGATCTACTGAGCATATGACTTTCAATAAAAGTTTCTTTTAAGATTTAAACCTTGCATAAGCCATTAATGGTCAATCTCCCTAATTCTTGTAGAGTTAGAGTCACTTATTTTGGTCCAGCCATTCTTCTACCTAATTTAGTATTGCAGAATGTATTATATATACCTTCTTTCAGGTTTAATCTTCTGTCTGTACACAAGCTTTGCAAACAGCTTCAGAAGTACATTTTTTTCACTCCCTTTTCTTATGTTCTACTGCAGGGCCCTTCACTGAAGAGCCCTTCTGGAGATTGGTAAGGAAAATGGAGGCCTCTATTTTCTTCACTCAAGGCAGCCTGCAGAAGTTTCCAAGAGTTTTTCTAAGTCTACTAGTAGTTTAGTTTCCAGCAAGAAATCAAAGCCTAGTGTTATTTCCAATTCCTGTTTTACTTTTTTTTTTATCATAATGTAAAAGAAAAGTTGTGGCATTATAGATTAGGCCACATGCCTTTAAATCATATGAAGAATATTTCATGTTCAACTATTCCTTCATGTTCTAAGTTTACTACTCCTTGACTTATTTGTCCTATGGCAAGACAATCTAAGCTTCCTTTCCCTTCAAGTTCCATTTCTACTAAGCATATTTTTGAGTTGATTCATGTGGACACTTGGGATACCTATAAATTATTTACTTATGATGGTTTCAAGTATTTTCTTACCATTGTTGATGACTTTAGTAGGGGCACATGGACATATTTATTGAGCACCAAATCTAATGCCTTCACTGTTTTAAAATCCTTTCTAGCCATGGTAGAAAGACAGTTTCACACCAAGGTAAAAATAATTAGATCAGACAATGCTTTTGAGCTTGGGAGTGGGAAATTACAAGTTGTCTTCTTACTTGCTAAGGGAATCATACATCAAACCACTTGTGTTTCTACTTCACAACAAAATAGAGTTGTGGAGAGAAAGCATAAACATCTATTGGAAACCTCAAGAGCCATACTATTTCAATCTCACTTGCCTATCTCTTATTGGGGGGATTGCCTTTTGACAGCTACTCACCTAATTAACAGATTTTCTTCTAGAGTTCTAAGCTTAAAGACCCCTTATAAGGTTCTGTTCAACTCCAAACCATATTATTCTTTCCTTAAATGTTTTGGATGTTTATGTTTTTCCTGTACTCTATCAAATCATATAGCCAAATTTGAATCTAGAGCAGTACATTGTGTGTTTCTTGGTTATCCTCATGGCAAGAAGAGGTATAAAGTACTTAATCTTAAGACTCTTAAACCTTTTGTTTCAAGGGATGTGGTATTTCATGAAGAGTTCTTTCCTCTTGCCTCTATCAATTCTACTGGTTCTGATGCTTCCTTTATACCCTTTTCTATCCAGCCTAAGAAACACATATTTGTTCCAGACCTACCAATTAGATAGCCTTCTCCAATATCCACCACTTCTGCCTCCACACACCAACCACCTGAACCAAGGACTCCTACATAATCCAGCCTTTCTCCCTATACTCAATCTGCAGGTCCCTCTGGCAGACCTCCAGGCTCCCTTTCCCAACCAAACAACTCTCTACCCATCTTCTCCTCACCAACAACAGAACCCGTGGTAGATGAATTCCTTAGGATGTCCACTAGAACTCACAAAACACCTTCCAACTTAAAGGGCTACATTTGTAATGCTCTACAACTCACTGATGTGAGTTCTGCTTGTTTTCTCACTCCAGTTACTCCTAATTCTCTCTCTTTCAGTAGTTTATCCACTTCTAATAAGCATATACTTAACTCCTTGTCTAATGTTTGTGAACCTATTAGCTATGTACATGCAGCTCATCATCCAGGTTGGAAAGAGGCCATGGCCAAGAAAATTAAGGCGCTTGAGCTTAACAAAACTTGGGAGGTGGTTGATTTACCTCCAGGAAAGAAGGCATTACCCAGTAAATGGGTTTACAAAGTTAAACAACACTCAGATGGGAGTGTTGAAAGATTGAATGCCAGATTAGTCATTTGAGGGGACATTCAAAGGGAAGATATTGATTTTAATGAAACATTTTCACATGTGGTCAAGATGACCACAATTAGGTGTATTTTGGCCTTGACAGTTAAGAAAGAATGGTGAATTTTTCAATTAGATGTGAATAATGTATTTTTATATGGTGATTTAAATGAGGAGGTTTACATGAAATTTCCTCCTGGAGTTGCTCCTCCCTCACCTGCACAGGTTTGTCTACTGAAAAAGTCCCTTTATGGAATTCGTCAAGCATCTCGACAGTGGTATGCTAAGCTCACTACTTCTCTTAAATTCAAGAGTTTCTCTCACTCCTTAAATGATTACTCTCTCTTTTTCAAGAAATTAGATTCCTCTATCTCTATTGTGGCAGTCTATGTAGACGACATACTATTAACAAGAAATGATGCTGCCGAGTTGAATGGATTAAAGGATTTTTTGAATCAAGAGTTTCGCATAAAAAATATTGGAGACTTACATTTTTTCTTACGGATGGAGGTTGTTCGTGAACCACATGGGCTGATTCTTTCTCAACGGAAGTTCACCTTGGATCTATTGAGTGAATTTGACTCCCTGCATCTTACTCCTGTTGCTTCACCTCTGGATTCAACAATCAAATTGGATGCAAAGACTGGTGCTCCTATTCCTGATCCTACCCTTTATAGGCACCTCCTTGCAAGCTCAATTATCTCACAAATACCCGGCACGACCTTTCCTTCACTGTGCAGTATTTGAGCCAGTATATGCATGATCCCAGAAAACCCCATTTTGATGTAGATCTTCGTGTCCTTCGTTATTTGTTGAAAGATCCTGGGCTAAGGTTGTTCATGAGTGCTTCTTACTCTTTCGAACTATTGGCCTTCTGTGACTCCGACTAGGGTTCCTGCCCAGATACTCGCCGTTCAGTCAGCGGGTACTATATTTCACTTGGGTCATCTCCAATATCTTGAAAATCCAAAAAGCATACTTCGATTTCTCTCAGTTCTACCGAGGCAGAATATCGATCAATGAGATGGGTTGTTTCCGAGATTACCTGGTTAGTTCGTCTATTTGACGATTTCTCTACTCCAATCTCCCTTCCAGTACCTCTTCATTCCGACAGTCAGGCAACCATCCATATCGCCAAAAACCCCGTATTTCATGAATGAATGAAACACGTGGAGCTTGACTGCCATTTTGTGCGGCAATAATTTCTCGCCGACTTGATTTCCCTTTCCTTTCTTCAATCTTCCTCTCAACCAGCAGATCTCTTCACTAAATCTCTCGATGGGCCTCATCATCGAAATTTATTGGGCAAGTTGGGTGTTCTTTCATCCCCCTCCAACTTGAGGAGGGGTGTTGGACTGAAAAATGGTGTATTTGGTGAAGATCGACATTTACAGAGGAACCCTAAAGATGGCTAAGTTTGGTTTCCTAAGTTTGAGTTTTGGTCTGAAGAACCAAACTCTTTTAAACCAACGTTGGATAAAGAAACCCGTTCCAGTTGATTAATTCTATGGGTCTCTATAATTGGGCTTCTTATCTTCATACAAATTGGGCCTATTCAACACTGAAGAGTGAAGTTTCTAGAAGGGAATATTGTACAGTTGTTATGTTTATTCTTTATTCTTTGTATTTATACATATATGTTAGTTACAAATATACAAATAGAATATTGACACATGTATAGGTGGTTATTTCTTAGATTCCTTTTAGCTTGTATATAAACACATGCACTGTACACAGCAAATACATCATCAACAACAACAACAACTACCCAGTATAGTCCCACATAGTGGGGTCTGCGGAGGGTAATATGTAGACATGCCGTACCCCTACCCAAAAGGACAGGGAGGCTGTTTCCAATCGATCCTCGGCTCAGCAAATACATCATCAATATACAGAAAATCTTCTCAAGTCTTTTTTTCATTTATTTCTACACATGGAAATGTTTAAGCACACGAAAAATAATTTTCAAACGCATCGAATTCCTTGATTATGGTCTGCAAATTTTTCCTAATTAATTGAGTTTCTCCTTTTTTTTAGTAGAGCAATACACACACAAGGAAGTTGTTAGGATCGGAATAATCAAGTGTCATGCGAAAGTTAGTAAAACAAACCTTGAATGACGATAAATCAGACAACAGAAGAGAGATATACCAAAAAAGACATAAATATTTAACTTGGTTTTGGTCAATCGACCTACATTCACGGGCAGAGATGACTAATCCACAAAATAAAAGAGAGTATAAGTATGGAGAGAACAACATCACGAGGAGGCAAACACAAAGTGACAGACTAATAATTGTCCCAAATTCTTCCCCTGAATAAGACTCTCAACCCCCATATGGCTACATTGTGGATGCTACTGAATGAGAACAAAGAATCCTCAATTTATAGAATTCTAAAATTTTTTTCCATAAGAAAATGGACTAGTCCAATATGGTAGATTTATAATTTTTTTCTACAAGAAGAAAAACTCAATTATGGTAAATATGTTACCATTTACTTCAATAAACAGTAAAGTCAAATATGGTGAGAAAATCAAGACAAATACATTAGACAAACAACTATTGAAAAATTAAATATAGTAAAAAATCAGGACAAATACCAAACAGAAACAACAAATTGAAAAAGCACTTGGCATGTCAAATGAAATAATTTCCCATAAGTTCCCACCAATACTAATAAGTAATAACCCATTTCCGGGGTTATCAATATATGTTACATCTTCATTTTAACTTATAGTGCCCTTTTTAATTTCTTCGACCCTAGATTAATGCATGCTTTTGATGTCTTGTAATCACTTAATGGTCATGATTTAGAGTTAACCATTATTGAAATTAAACTTTTCTATGTTTCTAATATATATTTGAGTCAATTTACGAGCGAATAATTTTTATTTTTATTAATAAAATTAGCTAGTACTCCTATTCTATATATTCTTGTACATGTTAAAATATATTCATATTTAATGATAGTACGAGGGAACGACATGTGGAGTCGAGGATATAAGGCAGTCTGGTATGAAGGCAACGTTCTTGAAGAGAATATTATTCGTAAAGACAAATTATTTGCATGCCACCCGTTAGCATTTAATGAAGAATATTCTATAACGTTAAATATATGATCTGTTACAGAGAATATGGCATTCACTGCCTACCGCTACACATTCTTCAATGGCCCTCATAATTGTCATTAAAGATGGGCTTGATACCAACAAGGGTTGTGGTGGAGTGGTAAGTACTCCTTCATCCTAAACCAGATGTCTCGAGTTCGAGCCTATGTATATGGAGTCGCCTTTGTTAGGGAGTGCTTTACCCCCAACGTGAGACTTCCCGACGCGAATCAGGATTTAGTCGGGCCTCAATGTGGGTACCGGACATCGGGTGGGAAATAAAAAAAAGAGGGGCTTGATCCTAGGATCGTGTTACTTAGGTTCAACTATAAATAGTGAGCTTTAGAACGATTGTGAGGGGACGAATTTTCTGACAATCATATACTATATTCAATCCAAAGCTCAATAACATTTTACTTTCTTGCTTATCATATTGTTATTACTGCCTCCGAAAGATCTGCATTCGGAACCAGGATTTCTGCTGTTTTGTCTCAATTTCAAGGCTAAGTCTTATATTTCTGTCTAAATTATTTATTATTTTAGGATCAAATCGATTTACTTGTCTATAAATGACGTATAAATTTAACTGTACTATTTTACGGAAAAATAATTTTATTCATAAGTCCTTCCAGAAAATGGGGGTATATATAAAATTGGAGCACCTCGTATTGATATTGGTTAAAATCAAAAGAGATTGCTCAAGATCAAGAGTCGAGGCAAAATGAAGACCGTTTTGCATCGTTGAGATATTTTGATTGAGATTGACCCTATTTGGGAGTAGGAGTTAAGGCTGCTAACCGTATTTTGAGTTATTGGGTGAGTACATTAGACGATACCCTAATCACCGTTGATTGCAGTCATTTTGGTCAACTTGCTTGGACGGCTAAGATCAGTTAACAGCTAACTTGTGGTACAGTGGAATGGATAAATCAGTAATAACTCCTCAACAGTTCTTTCACAAACAACAGTTGTTCTTTCTTAGCAGCCTCTATTATTGGACAAGTTTAATAGCACCTTCTTTATTACTCCCTCGTTCCAATTTATGTGAACTTGTTTGATTAGGCACGGAGTTTAAGAAAAAAATGAAGACTTTTGGAATTTGTGGTCCTAAACAAGTTCAGATGGGGCCCAGAGTATTTGTATGGTTATAAAAGCTTCTCATTAAGGGTAGAATTGTAACTTTAAGCTAAATTGTTACCAAATTTAGAAAAGGGCTCATTCCTTTTGGAACGGACCAAAAAGAAAATAGGTTCACATAAACCGGAACAGATGGGTGAGTACTAAATTTAAAAAAAAAAAAACAGAGAACTTGATCATATCTTATGCAAGCTGAAGTAGATGGACTACCAACTGCGATGCCTACTATCATTTGACTACTTATTAAGTACTAATACTTAGTTACTAAATTAAATATTTTTTTTTGTTTCAGTCTTGGCAATTTGTATTCAGTCATTTGATTGACCATTGAGCTTCTAATTTTTGAAGTATTTGCCTTCCACGAACTCGTTTTAATATTTAAGAACACATCAATGAATTAAACTGTTTAACAAATTGGAAAAGTTAATGTATATATGGCCAAAAACTTGTTTAGTTGGTCTAGAAGTTCATAGGCCCAACTTGCGTACGTCAAAAACGAACATATCAATTGATGATACAGGAACTCGAGGTGGTGGTGGTCAAGCTAGTTGTGTTTGAGAAATTAATCCATTTGACAGGACACTAACATTCAATCAATTTTGACGTGTTTGATCTAAAGTTCCTTCAAAGTGGCTCGTGGGCTTTGGCTCAGTGCTAAGAGCGTAACACGTGATGACATATGTTGATTAAACACACATCACGAGTTTGATTTTTCTGCGAATAAAAGAATGATATTTAAGTGGAAAAAGGTAGAGGATCGAGACCCATTATTATATATCTGCCAAACAATATGCTAGGAGAAAAGCTATAGAATTATATATATATATAGAAACAGAGGGAGATATTTGGTGAATAATGCTTGTTAGGAATATGGTTTAGAAGTTGAAAATAATAAAATTATTTTACTGTTTCAGCTTAAGAGTTATTTAATGCAGTAATTTATTTTGAATTTGAAATAATTTTAAACTAGTCTTTAGGAGTGAACTAGTCACTAGGAGTTTGTTACTTTCAGCAGATTTTATGCTGATTTTTAGGTCTTTTAAGTTAGCATTTATCTTATAAATTGTAGTACAGATGCAGTGAAATAATATAGAATTTTCAGCTTCAGTTCCTTTTACATCTATTCCAATATACTCTTTTTATTTTCTTGTCATCTTCCTCAGTTATTTCCCTTAATTTCTTTAATCAAGTACCAACAATTGGTATTAGAGCCATTTTCTTAAGGAACCTTAAATCTTTTCTTGAGTGAGGTCTTTGATGGTGAAAATTACCAACTGTGGGCAGCGAGAATGGAGACTTACTTGGAGGCTTTAGATCTTTGTGAGGCCGTGGAGGAGGATTATGATGTTCTTACACTGCCTAACAATCCCGCCATGACCCAAATCAAGAGTGACAAGGACAACAAAACCAGGAAATCAAAAGCGAAAGTAACTTTGTTTGTTCGCGTGTCTGCAATAATTTTTCACGAGAGTTATGGCTCTTAAATCAGCAAAAGAAATCTGGGATTATCTGAAGGGAGAATATACAGGAGATGAAAGAATTCGAGGCATGAAAGTGCTGAATTTAATATGGGAATTCGAGTTGCACAAAATGAAAGAATATGATACCGTCAAAGAATACTCAGATCGATTGCTTGGCACTGTCAACAAGGTAAGGTTGCTTGGAACTAAATTTAAAAATTCAAGAATTATTGAAAAAATTCTTGTTACGGTGCCTGTAAAATATGAAGTATCTATAACTACCTTGAAAAATACAAAGGATCTATCCAAGATTACCTTGGCAGAATTGTTAAATACATTGCAGGCACGTGATCAAAGGAGGATTATGAGGCAAGATGGTATGATTGAAGGAGCCTTGGCAGCCAATCACAGAACTCAAAGCAAGGGTAATAATGCAAGAAAAATTATCCAGCTTGTCAGCACTGTGGCAAAAAAAGGTAATCCATCATTCAAATGTTGGAAGAAGCCAGATGCAAAGTGCAAAATTTGAAACCAACTTGGTCATGAAGCTGTAATTTGCAAAGCCAAATACCAAAAGCATGAAGTAGATACCCAAGTCGCCAATGAAGAAGAAGAAGATCACTTGTTTGTGGAAACTATTCTTTCAATCAAGAAATCTGATTTTTTGTTGATTGATAGTGGTTGTACAAACCACATGACATATGAAAGAAATCTTTTCAAAGAGTTCACGTCTATAGGAAATAAGAAAGTCAGAATTGGAAATGGTGATTATATTCTTGCTAAAGGAAATGAAATTGTTGCAACAACAATAACAACTCATTAATAATCTCACTAGTGGGGTCTGGGGAGGGTAGAGTGTACGCAAACCTTACCTCTACCCATGAGGGTAGAGAGGCTATTTTCGAAAGACCCTCGACTCAAAAACAAAAGATCTGTAACAGCAACAGAAAACATATAAATAAGATCAGCACTATAAGTGAAAACAAATAAGTAGGAAGGACAATAATTATGGTAATAATAAAAATTATAAAATAACAGTAAAAATAATAAATAAAAATAGAAAGTGTGATGGAACAATAACCTCTGACAGTCCTATATAAAATACTATGAGACTAGCCAGAACAACGAAGAAAAACGCTCAACTAAACCCTAACCTACAAATCTAATGCTTGACCTCCATACCTCCCTATCCAGGGCCATGTCCTCGAAAATTTGAAGTTGCGCCATGTCTTACCTTATCACCTCACCCTAATATTTCTTAGGCCGCCCTCTACCTCTCCTATGCCTGTCAAAGCCAACCATTCACACCTCCTAACCGGAGCATCTAGACTTCTCCTCCGCACGTGCCCGAACCATCTAAGTCTCGCTTCCCGCATCTTGTTGTCCATGGGAGCCATGCCCACCTTCTCCTGAATATCTTCATTCCTAACTTATCCAGGCTAATGTGCCCGCACATCCATCTCAACATCCTCATTTCGGCTATTTTCATCTTCTGGATATGAGAACTCTTGACTGGCCAACACTCAGCCCTATGCAGCATGGCACGCCTAATCACCGCTTTATAGAACTTGCCTTTAAATTTCAGTGGCACCTTCTTGTCACACAGGACTCCAGACGCTAACTTCCATTTCATCCATCATACCCCTATACGGCGCGTGACATCCCCGTCGATCTCCCCATCTTCTTGGATAATAGACCCTAGGTACTTGAAACGCTCTCTCTTAAGGATGACTTGCGAGTCAAGCCTCCCCTTCCCCCCCCCGTTCGCTTCCTCTGACACATCACTGAACTTGCACTCCAAATATTCCGTCTTGGTCCTACTCAACTAGAAACCTTTAGACTCCAGGACCTGCCTCCATACTTCCAGTCTTTCATCAACGCCGCCTCTCGTCTCATCAATCAGAACTATATCATCAACGAATAACATACACCATGGCACCTCCCCTTGAATATGATGTGTCAATGCGTCCATTATTTAGGGCAAATAAGAACGGGCTGAGCACAAACCCTTGGTATAATCCCATAGCTGCTGTAAAGGGCACTCCGAGAGTCACCAAGACTTTAGGTACTATAGGCGTGCATCAATGCGTCCATTACTAGGGCAAAAAGAAACTGTTGCAATCCCAACAAGTTCAGGTACTAAAAAAAATTCAGATGTTCTTTATGTTCCCGATATTGATCAAAATTTATTAAGTGTTAGACAACTAATGGAAAAAACGATTTAAAGTATTCTTTGAAGATAAACATTGTTTCATTTATGATGCAATTGGACTTGAGATTTTAAGGTTTAAAATGAGAGGTAACTTCTCATTTAATCCAACAGAAGATGAAAAATGGAGCCAAAAGAATCTACAAAGTGCAGATAATCCTCCAAAAGAGGACATATGTGAAAATGAGGCAAAGAAGTTGTCAATATTTCAGAAAAATAAAATTTGGAAGAAAGTTGACAAGTCTCAAGGCAAAATGCAAATGTGAAAGAAAGTTGACAAGCCTCAAGGCAAAATGAAAATGAAGCCGAAAAAAAAAGAGCCAACTTATTTCATTGACAATCATGAGATGTAGCAAAATAGAAAATTGAACTCAATAATGCAAGTCCAAAGATCAGTTGGCAGATTTACGTACAAAGTCGCTTCCAGTTAAAGGTTTGCAAGGCATAAATTCAGAATTTGCAGCTTCAAAAGCAAGGAGGAGTGTTAGAAATATACTTTAGAAGCTGCAAATAGTAAAATTATTTTACTGTTTCAGCTTAAGAGTTATTACTGCAGTAATTTATTTTGAATTTGAAATAATTTTGAACTAGTCTTTAGGAGTGAACTAGTCTCTAGGAGTTTGTTATTTTCAGCAGATTTTATGCTGATTTTTAGGTCTTTTAAGTTAGAATTTATCTTATGAATTGTAGTCCAGATGCAGTGAAATAATATAAAATTTTCAGCTTCAGTTTCTTTTACATTTATTCCACTATATTCTTTTTATTTTCTTGTCATCTTCCCTTATTATTTCGATTAATTTCTTTTATCAAAGAACCAACAATGCTGCAGTCTGGTTGCACGGGATGTCTTAAATTATATATGTAAGTTCAAAGAAAAAGTGAACGCAAATTCATGATGTTTGTTTCGTTTGTGCAATATATGACACTAATGGACCCCTCCCTCCCTTTCTTTTTCCAAAAATACATAACAAAACGAGTCTCAAGTGACTTGATCTTTATCATTTGCCTACTCTGTTATGGTCATCTCCCATATCACACTTTATTTTTTAATAATTCAACTCATTAATTCATCATCTGCGCTGTGGTTCTATTGAGCAGAAAACAAAGAGAAGGTGCCTAATCTAAGTGAAAAGGCTAAGGGAGAATTCGGATGATTGTGCATAAAAAGTGAGTATTACCACTCTTAGCCCGCGCCAAAAACTATTTATATTTGATTACCAAAAAATATATAAAATTTGTATAATTTTTGTGTATAACATAATATATAAATAAATATACAAAATATATTTATATTTTTGACTATTATTTTGAGAGTAGCTATGCAATGTCATTTTTCCTGAAAAAAAAATATCATATGAGAACCAGGGGAATTGTGTGATTCAAATTTCAGCAGAGATATACAATTATTTTCTATCTATGTTGATGAGAGATAGAAAATACTCGATAACCTAATGAAATTGTGTGCAAGCTAGCATAACACTACTCCCTCTATTTTAATTTAGATAACGTATTTCGTTTATCAAAAGTCAATTTGACTAAATTTTGAAGCTAAATTGCAGTAGCTCAACTTTCAGTATTTTCAAAAACTATATGAAAAGTTCGGTAAGTTATAATTTTCACATGTTAATATAATAATGAAATATTTTAATATATTAGTCAAATTTCAATAGTTTAATTTCGATAAGTGAAACGTGTGATCTAAATTGAGATGAATTACGTATTTCATTACTCAAGAAAACACGATTATTCAGATTTATATATGCAAAAAGTCAAACAAGTTGTAAACCGAAGGAAGTCATCTTCTTGCGAGGTAATGTTGCATACGTCACATAGTGTATCCAAAAGTAATTTGAAGTGTGTACACACTACACGGACAAAGTAATAAAGGCTTAATTAAATTGAAGTAGATCATTAACGAATACTTGGGGCAAAGTAACATCGAGAAAATAGTCAGTCGAGATCGACAAGAAAATAGCGAGGCTCGTGGTCGAGATGTTAACGGTGGTCGAGGTCGAACAATGCAGAAAGAGCTATAACGCTAGTTTATTAGAACAGGACATTAAAGAGAATATTCCCTTGAATATTCTCTACTCTTGCACTATTAGGGTTTGTTGGGGATATGTCTCATACAAATAGAAAAAAGAATGATAGAGGCAGATAATATTCATTTCATAGGAACAGATCTATGATAAACATTCACTTGGAGAAAGTACAAAGACTACATGTTTATTAATATTCTAGTTCATATTATTCCACACCTTTACAATTAGATCTGAGAATATTTCGAATGTTCTAGGATATGTCTATCACTCATCATTGTTAGGAGGAGCAATAATCTAGTTCATCATTTATTGGATGAACCCCTTTCTCCTATTTACTTAAATGCCATTTATTGTTATTTATTGCTAGTTATCTCTCCTTTATTGCTCACACCTTTTGGAACATTTAATGAATGTTATTTCCAACTCCCAACTAGATCTGTATAACATTAACCATATTTTCAAAATCCTTATCTAGAAATATTATCATTAACTAGGTTTAATCCTTCAATATACAAGTGTAATCATTTTAACCGAAAGTTAACACTTTTTTGCCAAACAATTTGGTGCCGTCTATGGGTATTTTCTAGTTAAAATTTTAATTTCCTCTAGATCTATAACTAAATACGTACTGCTAATGTAAAAAAAAAGAGCAAGAACAAGATCTCCTTTCTTTCATAGATCTAATATGGAAGGTACCATGAGAAAGAACGAGAATAATGAATGACCTCCCAACCAACCTCATGAACACCATTAGTGAGAGCTCTCAAGTAGTGGACAAGGACACAACGCCAATGCCTCCCCCAATCGAGGCGGGTCACCTCCTCCTCACTGTAGCAACACAAAATCTCTAGGTAAAGGAGGCTCCACATCCGTGGTAGAAGAGAGACACCAGCAGTAGAAAAACTCCTTGAAGCTTGGCTAACTGACATGCTAACTAACATCCTCCATTAGCTTGATCAGGACACAACTACAGAAAATGCAAGACTTGCATTATAACACCAGCGGACGAGCAACATGACCAGTTTCCTCCAGCAACATGTATTACTCATAATGTCGTTAATAGTGAAAACGACGACACCCTCGCAGCCATTCTGAAAAGGATACAGGAAATGGAGAGTGCGAACAAAGCACTTCAGGACCAAATGAGAGAACACCAACAAAGGATCGATAAAATACCAGGCGCCCCTAAGCTCTTGCCGAAGAGAGATGCTGGACGGTTCGTCGAGCAGCCATATAATGATGACGCCACCCCACATGCCATACTAAAGACCATTAAAATGCCGCCATATATGAAAATATGTGATGGCACGACCGACCCCGAAGACCATGTGACTCACTACGTCACCATCGTGAAAGGCCATGATCTCGCCAAGGAGCAAGTATCCTCTATTTTGTTGAATTTTTTTTGCGTGACCCTCATGGGAGGAGCTAAACATGGTATTCTTAACTGTCTGCACGTTCCATTGAAATCTTTGAAGAAATGGCCGACAAGTTCGTAATGGACCATGTTGAGGCCAAGAAGGTCGAGGCAAGGATGAACAACATATTTGCTATTAAATAGTCTTCGGGAGAGGGATTGAGGGATTTCCTTGCCCAGTTCAACCGAGTGAGAATGACCTTGCCGAATGTATCGGAAGGGATGGCGGTCACCACTTTTATGAATGGACTAAGCAGAAGTGGCTCAAGAGTAACAAGAAAGTTATTAAGTCAACTTATGAAGTATCCCCCAACTACTTCGGACAAAATGCATAATGCATATTGCGCCAAGGTCCGAGAAGACGAGGACGACTTTAATGGGCCGACTCATTGACTGACCTCAGTACAACAGAATCCAGAAAGGATCAAAGAAATAATATCAGAAGGGACCTCGTAGTTCCGCAGCCCAATATGGAACATCATCTACCATATGTCAGAACCGCCATTGCATCCTCCCACCACGAAGAGGGCCCAACCAGATCAAGGACTGGGACTCACCGAAATAAAAGAGGTATGCCCCATTTATTATCTGCTCACAATTTTTGTATGTCACCTACAGAAATAGTCTACGCCTTACAGAAGCTCAGACTAAAGGTGAAGTGGACACAAAAGATAAGGTTAGACCTGAATACTAGAAAATCGGATGCCCTCTATGAGTTCCATCAAGAGCGAGGATACAAAACCAAGTATCACATCGCCCAAGTATAGGAGGCTGTAAACATGCTATGACAGGGATACCTCAAAGAGCTGCTGAGCGACCGAGGATGGACCAACTTTGCTAGAGGAAGTGAACAACATCAAGGACCACCGTAATTGCCCTCACCAACCTGCACCATCCACATGATCATTGGCGCCAGGGACAATGCTTCCATCAATAGTGTGAAGTTTACCACAACCCATAATCTCAAATGGACAATCACCCACGAACAGTATGCTGAACTCAAAGAAATTATCATCTTCGATAAGCCAGATACCAACGGTTTGGCTTTCCCTTACTATGATGCCCTTGTTATAACTTTACAAATTTTATATACCGATGTGAGATGCATTATGGTAGACAATGGGTGCGGCGCATGTATTATCCACCCTCGAGTACTTGCACAAATGAAACTCAAAGATAAGATAGTGCCGTGTTGCCTCATACTAACATGTTTTAACAATGCAGTTGATCGAATGTCTGGAGAAATCACACTCTCCGTCCTGGCCGGCAACGTCACTATGGAAACCACATTACATATCATGGACCAAGACACAATGTACAATGCTGTAATAGGACGACCATGGATACACACCATGAGAGCCATCCCTTCCAGCTTGTACCAAGTCATCAAATTCCCAACTCCATGGGGAATATTCAGCATATGAGGGGAACAACGCACATCCCAAGAATGCTACCGCATCACATTGGATTGCATGGTCACTCAATAAACGAAGGATAAAGAAAAAGAGGCATAGCAATCAACAAGGTTAAGGTCGATATGTGATGATAGCGAGGACGTTATCAGAGATCTCGATACGGTCGAAGCTACATGGGTGACCATATAATACCTCAACCCCATTCAATTGTATAACAATGATCCCAACAAGAAAGCTTACATCGGCTACAAAATTAATGAACAGGATAAGTTTTGGCAATTCTTAACTACTAAGGCGAGCTTGTTTGCATAGACTTCACAGGTATAAAAAAAGCAGGCACCAAGGATTCATTTCCATTACCCCATATCGACCAACTTATCGACACAACAACCGAGCATAAACTGTTGAGCTTTTCGAATGCCTACTCGGGCTATAATCAGATCCTCATGGAAGAGGAAGATAATGAAAAAACCACTTTAATCACGCACAAGTGGACGTACCGCTAGAGGGTCATACCCTTCGGGCTGAAGAATGCATGGGCTACTTACCAAAGGTTAGTGACGAGGATGTTCAAAGATCAGCTAGGTAAAATGATGAAAGTCTATATAGATGACATGTTGGTCAAGTCCAAAAGGAACGAAGATCACATCGACTACCTAAGAGAAACCTTCGACATACTCAAACGATACTGAATGAAACTGAATCCCAAAAAATGTGCATTCGGTGTGGCCTCGAGAAAATTTCTAGGTTTCCTGGTATAACAGCGAGTGATCAAGTCAGATCATAGACATCGAAGGGATACTAGAACACCTAGCCACCAAAAAATAGGTTCAGAAGTTATCCAGAATCAAAGCAAGGGTAATAATGCAAAAAAAATTATCCAGTTTGTCAGCACTGTGGCAAAAAAAGGTCATCCATCGTTCAAATGTTGGAAGAGGCCAGATGCAAAGTGCAAAATTTGCAACCAACTTGGTCATGAAGCTGTAATTTGCAAAGGCAAATATCAAAAGCATGAAACAGATGCCCAAGTCACCAATGAAGAAGAAGAAGAAAACTTATTTGTGAAAACTATTCTTTCAATCAAGAAATCTGATTTTTTGTTAATTGATAGTGGTTGTACAAACCACATGACATATGACAGAAATCTTTTCAAAGAGTTCACATCTATAAGAAATAAGAAAGTCAGAATTGGAAATGGTGATTATATTCTTGCTAAAGGAAATGAAAATGTTGCAACAACAACAACAACCCATTAATAATCTCACTAGTGGGGTCTGGGGAGGGTAGAGTGCACCTTACCTCTACCTATGAGGGCAGAGAGGCTATTTCCGGAAGACTCAAAAATAAAAAATCTATAACAGCAACAGAAAACATACAAATACGATCAACACTGTAAGTGACAAAGAATAAGTGGGAAGGATAATAATTAATGCAATAATAAAAATTATAAATAAAATATAAAATAACAGTAAAAATAATAAACAAAAAATAGAAAGTGTGATGGAACAATAACCACTGGCAGTCCTATATAAAATACTATGAGACTAGCCAGAACAACGAAGAAAAACGCTCAACTAAACCCTAACCTACAACCCTAATGCTCGACCTCCACACCTCCCTATCCAGGGCCACATCCTTGAAAATTTGAAGTTGCGTCATATCTTGCCTTATCACCTCACCCCAATATTTCTTAGGCTGCCCCTACCTCTATTTGTGCCTGTCAAAGCCAACCATTCACACCTCCTAACCGGAACATCTAGACTCCTCCTCCGCACTTGCCCGAACCATCTATGCCTCGCTTCCCGCATCTTGTCATCCATGGGAGCCATGCCCACCTTCTCCCGAATATCTTCATTCCTAATCTTATCCAGCCTAGTGTGCCCCCATATCCATCTCAACATCCTTATTTTGGCTATTTTCATCTTCTGGATATGAGAACTCTTGACTAGCCAACACTCAGCCCCATACAGCATGGCAGGCCTAATCACCTGCTCTATAGAACTTACCTTTAAGTTTCAGTGGCACCTTCTTGTCATACAGGACTCCATACACTAACCTCCATTTCATCCATCATACCCCTATACGGCGCGTGACATCCCCTTCGATCTCCCCATCTCCTTGGATAACAGACCCTAGGTACTTGAAACGCCCTCTCTTAGGGATGACTTGCGAGTCAAGCCTAACCTCCTCGTCCGCTTCCCCCGACACATCGCTGAACTTGCACTCCAAATATTCCGTCTTGGTCCTACTCAACTAGAAACCTTTTGATTGAGGACCTGCCTCCATACCTCCAGTCTTTCATTAACGCCACCTCTCGTCTCATCAATCAGAACTATATTATCAGCGAATAACATACACCATGGCACCTCTCCTTGAATATGGTATGTCAATACGTCTATTATTTAGGGCAAATAAGAACGGGCTGAGAGCAGATCCTTGGTGTAACCCCATAGCTGCTGGAAAGGGCACTCTGAGAGTCACCAAGACTTTAGGTACTGTAGGCGTGCGTCAATGCGTCCATTACTAGGGCAAAAAGAAACTGTTGCAATTCCAACAAGTTCAGGTACTAAAAAAATTTCAGATGTTCTTTATGTTCCCGATATTGATCAAAATTTATTAAGTGTTAGACAACTAATGAAAAAAATAATTTAAAGTATCCTTTAAAGATAAACATTGTTTCATTTATGATGCAATTGGACTTGAGATTTTAAGGGTTAAAATGAGAGGTAACAACTTCTCATTTAATCTAACAGAAGATGAAAAATGGAGCCAAAAGAATCTACAAAGTACAGATAATCCCCCAAAAGAGGACATATGTGAAAATGAGGCAAAGAAGT
Organism: Nicotiana glauca; assembly: GCA_026770625.1. Lineage (NCBI taxonomy): Eukaryota > Viridiplantae > Streptophyta > Magnoliopsida > Solanales > Solanaceae > Nicotiana > Nicotiana glauca. The sequence goes on along the minus strand of MU771078.1, from coordinate 7,719 downwards.
TGTCAATATTTCAGAAAAATAAAATTTGGAAGAAAGTTGACAAGTATCAAGGCAAAATGCAAATGTGAAAGAAAGTTGACAAGCCTCAAGGCAAAATGAAAATGAAGCCGAAAAAAGAGCCAACTTATTTCATTGACAATCATGAGATGCAACAAACAGAAAATTGAACTCAATAATGTAAGTCCAAAGTTCAGTTGGCAGATTTACGTACAAAGTCGCTTCCAATTAAAGATTTGCAAGGCATAAATTCAGAATTTGCAGCTTCAAAAGCAAGGAGGAGTGTTAGAAATATGATTTAGAAGTTGAAAATAGTAAAATTATTTTACAGTTTCAGCTTAAGAGTTATTACTGCAGTAATTTATTTTGAATTTGAAATAATTTTGAACTAGTCTTTAGGAGTGAACTAGTCTCTAGGAGTTTGTTATTTTCAGCAGATTTTGTGCTGATTTTTAGGTCTTTTAAGTTAGCATTTATCTTATGAATTGTAGTCCAGATGCAGTGAAATAATTTAAAATTTTCAGCTTCAGTTTCTTTTACATTTATTCCACTATACTCTTTTTATTTTCTTGTCATCTTCCCTTATTATTTCGCTTAATTTCTTTTATCAAAGAACCAACAATGTTGCAGTCTGGTAGCACGGGATGTCTTAAATTATATATGTAATTTCAAAGAAAAAGTGAACGCAAATTCATGATGTTTGTTTCGTTTGTGCAATATATGACAATAATGGACCCCTTCCCTCCCTTTCTTTTTCCAAAAATACATAACAAAACGAGTCTCTAGTGACTTGATCTTTATCATTTGCCTAATCTGTTATGGTCATCTCCCATATCACACTTTATTTTTTAATAATTCAACTCATTAATTCATCATCTGCGCTGTGGTTCTGTTGAGCAAAAAACAAAGAGAAGGTGCCTAATCTAAGTGAAAAGGCTAAGGGAGAATTCAGACGTTTGTGCATAAAAAGTGTGCCAGAAACTATTTATTGATGACTGAAAAATGTATAAAATTTGTGTAATTTTTGTATATAACATAATATATAAATAAATATATAAAATATATTTATATTTTTGACTATTATTTTGAGAGTAGCTATGCAATGTCGTTTTTCCTTAAAAAAAATATCATATGAGAACCAGGGGAATTGTGTGATTCAAATTTCAGCGGAGATATACAATTTTCTATCTATGTTGATGAGAGATAGAAAATACTCGATAAAGTAATCGAATTGTGCACAATCTAGCATAACACTACTTCCTCTATTTTAATTTAGATGACGTATTTCGTTTATCAAAATTCAATTTGACTAAATTTTGAAGCTAAATTGCAATAGCTCAACTCTCAGTATTTTCAAAAACTATATGAAAGTACGGTAAGTTATAATTTTCTCATGTTAATATAATAAAAAAATATTTTAAGAAATTAGTCAAATTTGCATAGTTTAATTTCGATAAGTGAAAAGTGTGATCTAAATTGAGATGAATTACGTATTTCATTACTCAAGAAAATACGATTATTCAGATTTATATATACAAAAAGTCAAACAAGTTGTAAACCGAAGGAAGTCATCTTCTTGCGAGGTAATGTTGCATACGTCACATAGTGTATCCAAAAGTAATTTGAAGTGTGTACACAGTACACGGAAAAAGAAATAAAGGCTTAATTAAATTGAAGTATATCATTACTGAATACTTGGGGCAAAGTAACATCGAGAAAATAGTCAGTCGAGGTCGAGCGGAAAATAGTGAGGCTCGTGGTCGAGATGCTAACGATGGTCGAGGTCGAGCAACGCAGAAAGAGCTGTAGCGCTAGTTTATTAGAACAGGACATTAAAGAGAATATTCCATTGAATATTCTCTACACTTGTACTATTAGGGTTTGTTGGGGATATGTCTCATATAAATTAAAAAAAATTATAGAGGTAGATAATATTCCTTTCATAGGAACAAATCTATGATAAAGATTCCCTCGGAGAAAGTACAAAGACTACATGTTTATTAAGATTCTTGTTCATATTATTCCACACCTTTACAATTAGATCCGAGAGTATTTCGAATGTTATAGGATATGTCTATCACTCATCATTGTTAGGAGGAGCAATCATCTAGTTCATCATTTATTGGGTGAACCCCTTTCTCCTATTTACTTAAATGTCATTTATTGTTATTATCTCTCCATTATTTCTCACACCTTTTGGAACATTTAATGAATGTTATTTCCAACTCCCAACTAGATCTGTCTAACGTTAACCATATTTTCGAAATCCTTATCTAGAGATATTATCATTAACTAGGTTTAATCCTTCAATATACAAGTGTAATCGTTTTAATCGAACGTTAACATTTTTTGTCAAATAATTAGGCGCCGTCTGTGGGTATTTCCTAGTTAATTTTTTAGTTTCCTCTAGATCTATAACTAAATACGTACTGCTAACATAAAAAAAGAGCAAGAACAAGATCTCCTTTCTTTCATAGATCTAATATGGAAGGTAACATGAGAAAGAACGAGAATAATGAGTGACCTCCCAACCATCCTCATGAACACCATCAATGAGAGCTCTCAAGTAGTGGACGAGGACACAACACCAATGCCTCCCCCAGTCAAGGCGGGTCACCCCCTCCTCACTGTAGCAACACAAAATCTCTGGGTAAAGGAGGCTCCATATCCGTGGTAGAAGAGAGCCACTAGCAGTAGAGAAACTCCTTCAAGTTTGGCTAACTGACATGCTAACCAACATCCTCCATTAGCTTGATCGGGACACGAATACAAAAAATGCAAGGACTTGCGTTATAACACCAGCGGACGAGCAGCATGACCAGTTTCCTCCAGCAACAGGTGTTACTCATAATGTCGTTAATAGTGTAAATGACAACATCCTCGTAGCCATTCTGAAAAGGATATAGGAAATGGAGAATGAGAACAAAGAACTTCAGGACCAAATGAGAGAACACCAAGAAAGGATTGATAAAATACCAGGTGCCCCTAAGCTCTTCCCGAAGAGAGATGCCGGTCGGTTCGTTGAGCAGCCATTGTGAGCACGTGATTTTTGCCCTAAGTAAATTATTCCTAAAATTCAAACAAAATAATTTGCTCTTTATTTTTATAATTTTGTGAATTTTGTGTTAATTGTTTGCCTGATTATTTGTGCATGTTAAGTCGTATAAAAAATACAAAATATGCATTTGCATTTAGGAATTTAATTTTATATTTTAGAATAATTTAAAGAAAATTATAAAATAATAGTCTTAGGTTTTTTTTTTTTGATAATTGTTGCATTTTTTTAGAAGTTAATTAGGTTTTGCTTTAGTTTTACAAAAATCAGAAAATAATATGCAAAGTAAAAAAAAATATATATATATAAAAAATACAAAAAGATAAAAAATAATAATACAGAAAAATACAAGATGAAAATATAAAAAATACATGAGATAGAAATTAAATACAAATAAAGAAGGAAAGGAATTTGTCCTTAAAGACTTATTTGGATCAATCTCAATGGCCCAGAGTATTAGCACCCTCAGTCCACGCCCATCAGCCCATCAGCCCAGTCCAATCCCTTACCCGGTCCACCCCTTTATTTTACTTAAAACGACGTCGTTTCACAGAATCGATCCTAACCCTCAAATTTTGATCTAATGGTTGATAATATCCTAGGATAGTTAGTATATAACTGTCCGATTGCCTACCCCCCTTTTTTGCGTCTCATCTCTCTCATAAGCTTCAGAGAACGTAACACCGTCGCATACCGCCGCCGGAAATCGCCCATGGCGGCGGCCAACCTCCATTGACGCTCAAAAATTCACCACACGTTCCTCTCACCCTGCTCATCATGGATCCGGTGCTATTTTCCTTCAAATACCTCCAAAAAGCTTCAAATTCGCCAAACCCTAGCGCGGCCACCATCACCCAGGGCGGCACCACCTCTCCAAAACATCCCAAATTTACACCCTCGAGCCACCTCATTCTCCTTTCTCCAAACCCATGGTCAGTACTCCCCAAATCTTAGCCAGTAACCTCGAATCATGGATCAAAGATTCCGGCAAACCCTACCTTCGTCAAATCCGGCCAATTCAATACCCCAAGCCTTCCTAGGTCTTCTCGTTTTGAAGCTTCAAGCTAGAATCCATCAAATTCAAGTACAAGCCCGCTAATTTTGAGTCTAGGGTTTGACAAACGTTGGTCGAAATCAGTGAGTTTCCACTTCTTGTTTAATTATATTTGTTCAATTTTGTTTGAGGGTCTGTATAGCGATTTTTTTTAGTCCAGTTCTGGTGTTAATTGATTTTGTTGCTGATTTTTGGTTTTACCTTTTATTCATATGTTAGTTAAATCAGATTTGTTTTTATTATATTTTTAGTACTCTTGGAGTTAGTTTAATCCATGACCAGTGTGTTTAATTGTTCCAATGTGATTGTTTGAGGTTTAATGTAGGTTTGAAATAAGTTTAGTATGATTTGATTGATCACAAGACTATTAGAATATTATTGCTTATCTAGGGTATTTTTACTCTGTTTTGAATTGTTTCTGTTCCTTTAATAATGCATAATAAATAGATTTAAATCAAGTTCAATATAGGATTTTGATTTTGATCTTAAGACTTGTTTGGTTATAGCTGGTAATTAGACTATAGTTAAATGGTTGGTTTGATTAGTAATTGAACTTAGTTAGGATTAGCATTTTAATTAACCTTGTTCTCCATTTTCTAATTAATGAGTGAGGATAATTGATGCAACTTTAGGAGTTTGTTCAGGTTTAATTGAATCCTTAGTGTTTAACCATAGTTTGTAATTGAGTTAAAGAAGCAGGATCAGTGTGGTTAGTTTCAGCTCAAATAAAGGGTAAATTAGGTATTCTGGGTAAGAGAATATTGTAGTAATTAAAAAGGAATTTCCTAGAAGTTTCTAGAATAGGTTTTAAAGGGAAAGTTCAGAAAATAGGTGGTATAACAAGGGCAATAATTTTGAAAGTAAATAAGGGCATTTTTGGTAATTACAGCATGTTTCAAGGGTGTTATAGGCATTGAAAAGGATATTCTAATCAGAATTAGTAAATAATGAAGTGAAGTGAGGGTAGAATAGGAATTTCAAAGGAATAGGAACATAATAGATACAACTAGAACCTTCTAGAATGTGTTTTAGTCTAATTTTAAATAAAAAAGGTGTAGTAACTTGTTTAACAAGTTAGAAAAAAGGGGACTAATATGAAAATACTAAAAATTAAATTTTTCTCCAATTTTAATTCTATAAATAGGTAGTAATTCTGCCTTAAATCGGAAGTTTGACTCTCTAATAGGTCCCCAAAAAAATATCTACTAGATTTCAGATCTGAAATTAAGAGTTTCAGATCTAATTTCTTCTTCCAGATTTGAAATCCTGCCAAAATTTCACTGAGCAGCTCTTCTTCTTCCTATTTTCGAAATTTGCATTTGAATTCATATATACAAAAATACAAAAACAATAGAAATGGCAAAAAATTTCATTGCTAGTATTAATAATTCTCAGTTCTCCTTTGGTATTTTTCATTTCGGCTTGAGGCTATAATTTAAAAGGTGTTTAGAAGGGATTAGTGACTGGTTCAGTTGAGTTTGGGCTGAATTAGTTTGAATTTCAGTCATGTTTTGGGTCCAGTGAAATTTCAGATGCATCTAGGTTCAGTTGAAGTGATCTGTTGAGTCTGCCTGCATTTATAGTTCTTTCAAAATTTATTCCTGGCCTGTTCGTTGATGATATACTGCTGAATTTGGTTGTTGTTGCTGTTTTTGGACTGACACTCTCTTCTTCTTCTGAATTTCACATCATAGGTACACTATTGTATGCTCAAGTCTTAAGTGAATGAAGTTCTTCTCTGATGACTGTCTATTGAATTTGTTCATTTTGAATTGTAGATTGATCTAAAATTTTATTACAAATGTATAAATAGGACTGTGTGAACTGTATGTGCTGATATTCGTTAAAATCATATGCATTTCTGTATGTTGTTAATTTGATAGAACAATGCAATAAATTTCGTCGATCACCTCCACTATAAGGCATTTACATGTCATTTATAAGTGAATTAAATCATTTAGTATTACTTTACTTTCATCAATAGGATTATGTTTAATCATAGTGATCTTATAGTTTATTAATTCAAATTTATTGGTATTGTTGTTTTAGTATCCTAATCATTAAAATTAGAGTGAAGTAATATCAGTACTGGATTCGTTTCACTGTAGTTATTAATTTCAAGGTGGTCAGTTAACTATTATCAATTGCTTAAATAAAAAGTAATAGTAAAAACGAGAATATTGGAATTCTGAATTTGTAGAATAGCACACTCACAAGCAGTGTGAGATCACGTTCGTCCAGTAATTTGTGAAGCTGGCTGGTTCAATTGGTCGTATAAAAGTTGAATTGATTAATTCCTGATAGTTAAATCTAATATAGATACATGAATTGGATCTTCTTTGCTCTACTGGGCCAAGCTTGAGGCTTAAAACGCTGTTGAGGTTTGAGTAGGAATTGGAGGTCCAAATGTACTAAAATATACAAGTAAGAACATGGAAAATTAATCCATAAATATAAAATTGGGTTTTGGATTAGGTAGCGGGTTAAAGCTAAGAGGTTTTATCCTTTTGTTTGAATCCGGACTTGAATTCGAGACTCGAATTTATATTTTATGAATTAATTGACCTTTAGAGACAAAACAAAAGTAGAAAACTTAGATACTTTAGCTTGGCTTTAATAAAATAAAATGGGACGAACCTCGCTAAATCAAATACATAATTGCGGGGCCCCTATTAATTACTTACTAAAATACTTAGTATTCGTGATAGGCCGTTTAGCAAATTTCACGGCCTTCCCAAAAGATATAACACGTTAGTCGCTTTAGGCGCGATTTTTAATAATCTTACTTTCCTAATATGGGTGTGCATTTCATGCAACCCAAATCCAAATCCGAAAACGTTGAATAAGAATGTGTCGAGGATCCGGGTGCATTTCATGTGACGTGATCCGAAGACATGTTCTTAAACGACGTTCACTTTCTTAAAATAAAATACTTGACAAAAACGGTAATTAATTCTAAAATTGCACGAGTAGGGTAACATGTATTAAAATCAAATATTTTAGCCAAATATGACAGTTGAGCGACCGTGCTAGAACCACGGAACTCGGGAGTGCCTAACACCTTCTCCTGGGTTAACAGAATTCCTTACCCAAATTTCTGGTTCGCGACTGTTAAACAGAGTCAAACTCTTCCTCGATTCTGGATTCAAACCGGTGACTTGGGACACCATAAATCTCCCAAGTGGTGACTCTAAATATTAAATAAAAGCGAATCCTATTTCGATTGTCCTTAAATTGGAAAAACTCCTTTCTTTATTATATCCTTTCCCGGGGTGTAGTAAAAGCCGAAGTAAGCCTTTCGGAAAAAGGAGGTGTGACAGCTCTGGTGACTCTGCTGGGGATACAAACANAATTAGGTATTCTGGGTAAGAGAATATTGTAGTAATTAAAAAGGAATTTCCTAGAAGTTTCTAGAATAGGTTTTAAAGGGAAAGTTCAGAAAATAGGTGGTATAACAAGGGCAATAATTTTGAAAGTAAATAAGGGCATTTTTGGTAATTACAGCATGTTTCAAGGGTGTTATAGGCATTGAAAAGGATATTCTAATCAGAATTAGTAAATAATGAAGTGAAGTGAGGGTAGAATAGGAATTTCAAAGGAATAGGAACATAAT
>MU771075.1:161161-187121 GCA_026770625.1 Nicotiana glauca | reverse complement strand
TTAGATAAAATGTACGTTGGTGCTCGGCAAGTATGGTCGGGTGCTAGTCATGGCCCTCCCGTTTGGGTCGTGACACCCTTATACTGGATATTTACTTTTGGATTACGGTACAGTATCCTGGGAGATCCTCTGTATATTTGATTTTGGGACTACGAGACGGTATCCTGGGAGATCCCCTGTTATTATTAATGTGTTCTAAGATGTTGTTTTCATTGATCCTATCCCTGTGTAAACAGTATATGTGTTGTCTGTTCTTGTCCTTATGCTTACTAGATGGTATGAACTATGTTAGGACACTTGCACAAGCATACACGTGGCTAAACACCCTTATCGAATAGAAGGCTCCTTGAGATTTCTGAGTATAGACGCACACCATTGTTTATTTTCCTTCCATGTGAGAATGACTCTTTTGGGCACGTGAGTTCTCAGTATGATTATGGGGTATGATGAGGGCACAGGATGCCAAGTGTTAGGGTTCAAGTATTGAGAGAGGTATTGTATGATTATAAGATGAGGTGTCACAGGGTGACTTATATTCAAAGGATATTTATTTGAAAAGGTTACATTCGAAAGGTATTCATATTTAGAGAACTATTTTGGAAAAGTATTTACTTGAAGGAAGTATATTTCGAAATATTTTTATCAACTGAAAGATTTGACTAATTGATTGAAGTTGTTGGTTATGACCTAATGTGAAAAATGTCGATGTTGCTAAGTTATGACTTGTCCTTACTGTATTTGTGATTTCGAATTTGGGCTATATTTTTGTTTACTTTTATGAGCTTTATTATGGTATTCCGATGTACTTGTTGTTTTCTTTCTTTATTGTAGTTAATGTATTGTTAGCAATGTCGCTTAGTCTTTATATAGATATCATGTTCGGTTGTTTCTATACTTATACTTGTTCTGCTTATTAGACTAATGGGTGTCTTGACTCTTCCTCGACACTACTCCACCGAGGTTAGTCGTGATACTTACTAGGCCCTGCTGTGGTGTGCTCATACTACACTTCTACACATTTTTTATGTGCAGATCCAGGTATAATTCGATAGTAGCTATGCGGATTCTCGCCGGGGAGACTCAAGGTAGCCCTGCTACTGCTTTCGCAAGCTTCGGAGTCACCTTCCTATTTTATATTCACACTGTTTTACTTATTTCCATGCAGAAGTTGTAGCGAAACTCTGTAGAGCTTATGACTTGTACTACTAGGTTTTGAAATTTTAAATTTGTAGAGATTTCTGCTTCAAGACTGTTAATTTCCTTTATTATTGTGGTATTTCAGTATGAGTTAAGCTCACCTAGTCCCTAAGACTATGTGCTATCACGATACCCAAACAGAGGGAAAGTTGGGTCGTGACAGGATGCCCTTTTGCCACAAGAACTATGTTCTTGTTTCCCTCATCTCTATCAGTATCTCTGCCAGTTCTTGCCTTGTTTAGATGTCTAGTGCATTTGGAGAGGGTGGTGGTGTATGTGGTGGGCTTTGATGTGTTGTTAGAGTTTTGAATGGATTGAGTGAACTCGAGTAGGGAGATAGGGGATTGAATGAGTTGAGTGGTTGGAACGGAGGAGCATACACCTGCCCCATGTGATGAGGAGGATAGAAAGGTAGAAGTTTTATTATTGGATTCACATGTGTGCTCATCGGACTCATGGGATACGATCACTGGTGTGGAGTTGAAGTGGATGGTTGATGCTCTAACATGAGAGGAGTCTGGGTTGTGTACCACTAATTCTGAGTGTATGCCTCCCATGACTAGTCTCATTCCCCCCGTTACTATCTCTGCAAAATACATTGGGTTTTAGACTAATAGAACAACCTCTTGATCGTTCAGCTCCATAGTGAAAATCAAGGAATAACCCTGCAGGCCCATCTCCAACCATTATTGAAGTGGTTGGTCCATTGTTATCAGTTGAGATGTGTAGATCAGTGGAGTTGCAATAGGTGGTAGTTGTGGTCCCTACGTGGTTAGCCTTGAGAGGTGGAAGAATTGGTTGTTGTTGCGAATATTCTCCCTTAGGTATGTATTTTGGTGGTTGGCCAGAAAAGTTGGTCGTTGCATAACTTGTATCTGCAGAAGTATTTTGGGTAATGGTAGGAGGTTTTTGAAGGCTAAGGTAGTTCTGGTATAATTTGAGAACTGTGGTTGTTGTTTATTAAGTATGCAATGGGTGCATGTATTGGAGAAGATAGGAGTGGATTGGAATTGTTAGAAGTGTTGTGCAGGTCTTCACATGAACTGTAATCATGCTGTTTGCATGGGACTTGAGGGGCTCTATGTTCTTTGTCGTGTAGGGAACTGTAGCATGCAAGTTACCCTGATTTTTGCTTAGCTGTAATGTGAAGGTTGTTGGGTTGCATAAGGGAACTAAGGAGTTGTCTATTAAGGATTTGTCTTGGGATGTGAGTGGGCTATGAGGTGGAAAGGAAAAATGATGTGTATGTGTTAAATTAGAAAGCGTGTACCGATCATTTAAGCAAGGTAAAGTTTGAGGTGGTGAATTAAGAAATTCAGTAGTAGGGTTATTAAGTTTTTCATTGGGTAGAAAGGGTAGTGTGGCTATGTTTTGCGTTGATCGGGCAAGAAAGGGCTGCAGCACAGATTGCTCTGTTGGAGATGATATGTGTTCCCTACTTGGGCCAAGTCTTGTTGGGCTTGTACATATTTGTTCATCCCCGTCTACAGTTTGTTCCAAGTTAGCTAATGGGTCAAATTTGTTAAGGATTTTCTTATTGGGCCATGTAAGAACGGGTGAATTAGGCAATGTTTGTTGTCCCAAATGTGGCCTAGTAGGGTTTGAAGACTTACCTGTCGTAGGTTTACCTAGAGGTTGCGCCGCCACTATAGCCGCCTTGCTTGTGGTAGTGGTAGTTCTCTTGTAGGTGTAATTAACTTTCCTTATAAAGTTGACTATTTTCCATTCCCTTTCATATTTTTTCTCAGTGTTTGTCACCATAGAGGAGGTTGCAATTTGTTGTTTTGTAGTTTGATTCAGTGATAGGTGTGTAACGAAGGAGCAGCTTCCTTTTGCATGACCAAATCGTGCACAACTTGTGTAGAGTAGATTAATTCCCTCATAGATAAGTGTTTGCCTATGATGGCCAATGTGTATATGTGTTTTCAGAGGTTTTTCTAAGGGTACTTCAATGCAACTATGTGCATATCTTTCCCTAGTAGTTGTTGAAGTGCATGTGTCTACTTTTAACAATTGACCCACTTTAGAGCCAACCCTTTTTAGTATTTCTAAATCACAAAATTTAGTCGGGAGTTCAGGAAGACGAACCCAGATAGCTGAGTAAGTAAGCTGTGTAGATGATGCTATGAATTTAGGCTCCTATTTTCGAACTGATAGAAAGTGGTTTATAATAAATCATGGTCCTCCGTGTAGAGCCTCAATCATATTCTCTTCCTTTTGAAATTTGATAAGAAAAAAGTCAGATCCTAGATCAATGATAGGAAGATCTTCAGTTGGATTCCATAAAGATAGGAGATTGTTCCTTTGTATGTGATGTTCAATCCTCCTTCTGAGGACCTTTATTATTACCGAGTATTTTCAAAGTTTCATATAAACGTAATTTATCGTTGGAAGTAACTGGAATTAAAGTATCCTCATCTATATTGTTTTGAATGACTTCAATAGAGAAGTCAGTTGTAGTGATTTGATTTTGTTGATTACTGCGCGTTGGTGATAGGTATGTGTTGGATAACAAAGTTTGTAGGAAAGTTGTTGGTTTTGTAATTGGGCTAGCATCATCTATTTGCATGGTGCTATGTCAGGTGGTTCATTAATGGAGTGTTTTATATCCAATTGTTGGGCAGGATCATTCATTGTAGTAAATGCATGTTTGAGGTAGGGTGCTAGTGTTTTGAAAAAGTATAGTAAAGTTTATGACTGAACAAATACAATAGCAATAAGAGAGATAAGCTCTTACATCTTTCTAAAACTACTGACAAACAAAGGATGAGGCAGCATAAGATGAGAAGTTGACAATTGATGGTTGGAACGTAAATGTCGTCTCTTAAACTCTAGGTAGAAATATATGTGATGATTATTGACTTGTTTGGGATTATGAACATAGTGAGAAAAAGAACAGCAACAACTTTTTAAAAGTACTATATTTAGGCTATTTCAAACTTATGTGTATTCTTCATGTGTCTAACTATATGGTACGTCAAAATATTTAGTCTAGAATTGATTGATTTACTGCCCAGTGCCGGCTCAGCGGCCAAGCTACTGAAGCAAGGGCTTTAGACCCCTAATTTTCTAAGGCCTGATTTTTTTAAATTAATGGTAAAAATATATTTATCTATGGTAGACTTCTTTTAGAACATAATTAATGTTCATGGTATAAAAGTATAAGATTCTTATATATAAAAAAAAGAAGATGAAGTACTTAACCAATGTGATAGATAGTGATTATGATTAATTAATATTCTAATATAAATAATTTTTTCTTTCTCATAATAAAATTTATATTTTAAATTCTCTTTCTTCATAATTAAATTATTTATCTATATTATTATAATAGCATGAATAAAATATTGTAGTACAAAAATAACCTTTTAATATTAAACATAATAACTCATAGTAAAAGGACATAATCGAAATTCTAGACATTAGCCTTGTAATCTTATTAGTTTTAGGATGTAATACTATACGTTAGGAATCCTACATGAATACCTTTAGGAATCCTACTATTATAGTAATTATTTTCGGGCATAAATATTAACCTTGTAATTCTTTTACTTTTATGATATACTTCTTAAAAAATTCGCATTACTAATGAAAACGTATTATATTGTCCAAATTCAGTTAGAAACAAGAGAGCCTATATTTATTATAAAAGACAATTATTAAACAGAAAAATTCATACGGAAATGACATAGCTGTAATAACTTTTTTTAGGACTACAATAACTTCTATGTTAATTTTTAAATATTTAAGATTTTAAAATTAATACAATCTTGTCTATTGAATTCATAATAAAAATATGTAGGAAGGTTTAATAAAATTAATTTCGTAAGAATCCGCCAGATTGATAACACATTACCATTCTATAATATTTAATACCAAAAAAAATAGAATTAATGCTAAACGGACTGCATAAAGTGTTGATATTAAGAAATAAAATTCCAAAATAATATATTATTATATTATATTGAAATCGCTTTTCTACTCAAATAATAAATTTTTATTATTAACTTTTTGTGTAATATAGAAAAATATACCCAATTATTAAAGAACAACTAAGAAAATTTTTAAGAATATAAATGTGTGAGAAAAGAAAGGTTGGTAAGAGCCAATATCACTAATGATTTTGCAAACATAAAGATCTAAAAGTGGAATGTCATCGATCTTTTACTCTTTGAAAATAAAATTTTGGTGAATAAAATTGTAATCACGGTTAAATATTCAAACATGAGATGAACTAATATTAAGAATTCAAATCAAGAGAAAATAAATTATATTTTATAGTAAAACCAAACAATTAAATCTTTCAATTAATTATTTAACAAGAGAATCCAATCAAATGAGTTTTTAAATCATCATATGAGTAAAAGTATTTTTCAAGTTAAAAATAATCTTATGGTACATAAATTTATTCCGTAAAAAAGAGTGTTAGAGATTAAAAATATATATGTCACCAAATAAAAAGAGATTAGTGTAATATTAAGAAGGTCATATAAGTGTTTGAGAAAGCACGATCAAAGCTAAATCCTGAACAAGAATAAGCTTTCAAGACTATATTATAAAAAATCTACTCTGGTATAGCGGGATTTTCCTTTGTAGATGCCTCTAGTAGAATCGAAATAATATTCATATGTCATGCACTACTTGCAAATATCAGATCAAGAGGCATAATATTGTTAGCACTAGAACAAGTGGTGCACCAGCAACAATTTTATTGTGAGGTCATACAACTCACTTCATATTTGATATACCTCTTCAAATAACTGAAATAACCATCACAAATATATACAATCAGAGCAATAGCGCTAAATTTATAAGAAAAGAAAAAGTGATAATATGGGATGAAGCGCTCTTGGTTAAGCGTCCAACGATTGAAATAATTGCCCAGAGTTTTAGAGGTATATTGGATATCGATGAACCATTTGGTGGAAAAGTAATAGTTTAGGAGGTGCTGTCAAGTACGATCAGTAGTTCCAAATTTGACCAAAGCAGAAACTGTAAAAGCTAGCTTGCCAAAATTATACTTATGACCTCAAATGAAAAATATTCAAATGATAAAAAATATAAAAGTAAGAACAGATTCAATATTCAATGACTTCTTACTTCATGTAGGAAACGAAGGGAGCATCCAATTAAAGATGACTTGGTTCTTGTAGAACACTTGGTTATCAACCATAATGGTAATTGTAGTGTATTTAATAAGGAAAATATTTTCATCATTAGATTAAAATGCAATTGTACAAATTATATGACAGAAATTAAATAGTTGTCTTAGCTAGCAAAAACGACCATGTTGATCAACTAAATAAAATGTTGATTGCTAAGTTTTATAGTAAAAACAAAATATTTTTCAGTTCTAACTAAGCAGAAGATGATACCAACAATAACTACCAAGAAGAATACTTAAATACTTTAGTACCAAATGCCTTCTACCGTACATGTTTGTTGTCAAGTTCATTATTTCTTACATAAGTTAGTGTCTCCATATATATAATAGACTGTGATGACCCAAAAGGTCATTATTTATTTTTAAATTTAATTCTGTATTTTTGAGGCCTTAAAAACCGCTCTTAGTATCACCTCGATTTGCGTGCGCAGTCTGAGCGCGTAGCCGAAAAGTTTAAATATAAAAATCTATGAAAACAATAATAAAATTTGGTTATAAAATAAATTAATTTGACTTCGGTCAATATTTTGGATAAACGGACCCAGACCCATGATTTGACGGTCTCGGAGGGTCCATAGGAAAATATGAGACTTGGGCGTATGCCCGAAATCGATTTCCGAGATCCCAAGCCCTCAAAATGAATTTTTAAGTGTGATTGTTTAAAGAAATTTGAAATGAAATCTGATTAAAACACGATGGTATCGGACCCGTATTTTGGTTCCGGTGCCCAATACAGGTCTTATATATGGTTTAAGTCATTTCAGTAAAATTTGGTTGAAAACAGATGTCGTTTGATGTCATTCGGACTTTAAATGGAAAATTTGATGTTTTAGGAGGTTTGAAAGAATTCATGGATTTTGAGGTTTGATTCAATGTATATGATGTTATTTTGGCAATTTGATCGCACGGATAAGTCCGTAGGATATTTTTGAGGTTGTGTGTATATTTGATTTGGAGCCCCGAAGGTTCGGATGAGTTTTGGATAGGCCACGGGTGCATTTTTGAACATTGAAAAATAGCCGGTATTTCTGATCTGCAGGCTTCGCATTTGTGAAGCCAGTCTTGCAAATGCGAGCCATGCATCGCAAATGCGAGCTCGCAAATGCGAAAATGGGAACTGGGCAGGCCCGATCGCAAATGCAACCAACTGGTTCGCAAATGCGAAGGAGGGCCACTCGCAAGTGCAACGTTTCTTTATCGCAGTTGCGAAAGTCCGAAAATTTCAAAGGGTTTGCAAATGCGAACCCTGTTTCGCATTTTCCACATCTGCAGAGGTCGGGGTTCGCAATTGCGAACCCCTGTTCACAATTTCTACATCTGAGACCTGCAATTTTATACTTAGCCGATTTTAAACCCCATTTTTCATATTCTCTCAAACACAAATACACTTAGGCAATTTTTCAAGAATTCCTTCTTCTCAAAATCAATTGCAAAGTCATTTTTAGCTAACTTTCTTTAATCATTAACATCTTTTAACATGATTTCAACTTAAAATCAAATATTTTCAAGGGGGAATTTGGGTGTTTTGGGTAGAACCTAGGTTTTTCAAAAATTGGGATTTGAACCTCAATTTGAAGTCCGATTTCAAAACAAATTATATATTTGAGTTCGTGCGGGAATGGGTAATCAAATTTTGGTTCGAACCTCAGATTTTGACCATATGGGCCCGGGGCGATTTTTGACTTTTTGGATAAAACTTTGAAAAATTCATTTTCATGCATTGGGGTTGATTCATTTAGCGTTTATTGATGTAATTAATTAACTTGTGACTAGATACGAGCGAATTGGTGGTGGAATAAAGGGGTAAAGCTATAATTGAATCGTGAATTGTGTTAGTGGCATCGAGGTAAGTGTTTGATCTAACCTTAGCTTGAGAGATTAGAAGTTGTGTCATATTTGCTATTTGCTTCTTGTTGAGTACGATGTATAGGTATGGTGACGAGTATCTATACGTTGGTGTCAAGCATGACCGTGAGTCTTATATTGTAAGTTTGATGACTTCATTGTATTATTCATGCCTTAGTGAAGATTTATATTTGTTGTGAAAATTTGTGGAAAGAATCGTGACCTATGAACATTGAGGAGTGTTGGCTCCAGTTGTATAATGAATTGTGAAAGTATAAGGGATAATTGAAACTCTAGAGCATTGGCTCGAGTTGTGAAGTGAAATGTTAAGCACAAGCTAGAAAGAGAAAGAGATTATTATGCTGCCCCTTGCCGGGCTATTGTTGAGTTGTTGTTCCCTTGCTTTGTGTTCTTATTTGATATTACGGATGCTTAGGTTTATGATTACTCGGTTAGGTGTTGTAACAAGTTTAGTTATAACTGGGGTAGTTACGTGTTGTAACAAGTTTAGTTGTAGTTGGGGTACTTAGGTGTTGTAACAAGTTTGGTTATAGTTGTTTCTCCCTTGCCGGGATATTGTTGAGATATCATTGTTTCCTTACCGTGATGTTTGTTGATATTATTGTTCTCTTGTGAGGATTCCTTGTTATTATTGTTGGCTAGTACATGTGAGCGGGTGGTACGTCTACCACAAGATATAATGAAATAGGAGCGGGTGGTACGCCTACCACAAGATATAATGAAATGGGAGCGGGTGATACGCCTACCACGAGATATAATGAAATGGGAGCGGGTGGTATGCCTACCACGAGATATAATGAAATGGGAACGAGTCGCACGCCTGCCACGAGATACATGAAATAGGATCAGGTGGCATGCCTGCCACGAGATACAAGAAGTGGGATCGGGTTGCACGCCTGCAACAAGATGTGAAAAGAAAGCAAAATCTGCCTTTGTTTTCCTTATTCTTGCTAGTGGTTGGATTTTGATTCCTTTATAGTTCTCTTGATATTCTGTTTTTACCTATTATTCCCCGAAGCATGTTTCCTACTCCCATCCTTACTTGCTTATACCTGCTTTACTTTTCGTTGTATATTATATAACTGCATAGGTTTATTTGATAGTCTGGTCCTAGCCTTGTCACTGCCTCGCCGAGGTTAGGCTAGGCACTTACCAGCACATGGGTTCGGTTGTGATGATACTACACTCTACACTCTTTTGTGTAGACCCTAGTGGCATAGACTTCGAACTGCGGTGGGATTGCTTATTCTAGCTCATCAGGCGACCCGAGGTAGTCCTGCAGGCGTCCGCAGGCCTTGGCATCTTCTTCTATCAACTATTCCTATTTCTTTCATGCATTTCTAGAGACAGTGTTGTATTTATTTCTTTCAGACATTTATTTGTACTATTCTTAGTCCGTCTGCGAAATTGTGACACTAGTTCTGGGTAGTTGAGACTCAAACAGTTGTATTAGATATTCATGTTCAGGTGGTTTATTGTTTTCCTTCCGTTTATATTAAATTTTGCTGTTTAAATGTTATTACTTCGTAATTGTTAATGAATATAAAATGGGTAATTGTTCACATAATTAGCTTGCCTACCTCACACTAGTAGGCGCAATCACGACTCTCGAGGATGGAAAATCCGGCTCGTGACAAGTTGGTATCAGAGCTCTAGGTTACATGGGTCTCACAGTTCACAGACAAGCTTAGTAGAGTCTGAGGGATCGATACGGAGACGTCTGTATTTATCTCCTAGAGGCTACAGAGTTAGGAAAAACTTCAAATTCATTCTTTCCTGTCTTCCGATTTTGTTCTCTCAATGCTAAATTGAAACCTCTACTCTTATCCTTTCGCAAATGGAGAGGTCATGTACCGTTTCTTCATCCGGGCAGCAGCACAGACCGGTGATAGATCAGCTACGTCTTCGGAGGCTTTGTGAAGATTGGATAAGTTTCCCCAAGATCTTCACTATTACATTCAGCGGTGTATCTACTGAGGATCCCCCGGATTATCAACACAGCTGTCATGAGGTTCTCATAAACATAGGGATAGGTGAGACCAATAAGGTAGATTTTGCTATTTTTCACTTGTCTCGATCCGCCAAGACTTGGTGGAGAGATTATTGCTTGGCTAGACCAGCCGGATCGCCAGCTTCGACTTGGGAGCAGTTCACGCAGTTATTTCTGGAGAAGTTTCTCCACATCGCTCGGAGAGAGGTATTATAGGTGGAGGTAGAGGTATTAGAGGTGGAGGTAGAGATGCTAGAGGTGGAGGTAAAGGTATTAGAGGTGGAGGTGCAGGTACTGTTCTGGTTTCTGGTAGAGAACCTTCGATTTTATTTTGCGCCATATCCGATCGTGCCTAGTGATTCTATTGTGGTGGATAGCGTCCATTGTTCATGTATAGTGGTGATTGGAGGTTTTGAGACTCGTTTAGATTGCTTCTTCTAGACATGGATGAATTTAGTGTTATATTGGGGATGGACTGGTTATCACCTTACAATGATAACTTGGACTGTCATGCCAAGACTGTGACCTTAGTTTTACCGGGTTTTCCTCGTTTAGAATGGAGAGGGACTCCAGGTCATTCTACCCGTAGTGTTATCTCTTATATGAAGGCTCGGTGTATGGTCGACAAGGGGTGTTTGGCCTATTTGGCATATGTTCGTGATTCTAGTGCTGAGGTTTCTTCTATTGATTCTGTGCCCGTTGTTCATGAGTTTCCTAAGGTTTTCTCTTCAGACCTGCCAGATATGCCACCCGACAGGGATATTGACTTTTGCATTGATTTGGCTTCCGGGCACTCAGCCCATTTCTATCCCGCCGTATCGTATGGCCCCGCCTGAGTTAAAGAGTTGAAGGAGCAGTTGCAAGACTTGCTTGAGAAGGGTTTCATTAGACCCAGTGTTTCACCTTGGGGTACGCCGGTGTTGTTTGTTAAAAACAAGGATGGGTCAATGAGAATGTGTATTGATTACCGGCAATTGAACAAGGTTACAATCAAGAATAAATATCCACCGCCGAGAATTGATGATTTGTTCAATCATCTTCAGGGTGCCAAGGTATTTTCAAAGATTGACTTGAGATCTGGCTACCGTCAGTTGAGGATTAGGGCGTCTGATGTCCCTAAGACAGCTTTTCGCACTCGGTACGGGCATTATGAGTTCTTGGTTATGTCATTCGGGTTGACAAATGCCCCAGCAGCTTTTATGGATTTGATGAACCGAGTGTTCAGGCCTCATTTGGATTCATTCGTCATAGTCTTCATTGATGATATATTGATATATTCTCGCAGCTAGGAGGAGCACGAGCAGCACCTTAGAGTGGTTCTTCATACTCGGAGGGATAGTCAGTTATATGCTAAGTTCTTGCATTGTGAGTTCTGGTTGAGTTCAGTTGCATTTATGGGTCATGTTGTATCAGCAGAGGGTATTCAGGTGGATCCGAAGAAAATTGAGGCATTCAAGAACTGGCCTAGACCAGCATCAGCTACAGAGATTCGAAGTTTTTTTAGATTGACAGGCTACTATCGTCGATTCGTAGAGGGGTTTTCATCTATTGCAGCCCCGATAACCAGGTTGACCCGGAAGGGTGCCCAGTTCAAATGGTCGGATGAGTGTGAGGCGAGCTTTCAGAAGCTCAAGACAGCTCTGACTACGGCACCGGTGTTGGTTTTGGCCACAGGTTCAGGGCCTTATACAGTTTATTGTGATGCATCTCATATTGGACTTGGGGCAGTGTTGATACAGGATGGCAAGGTCATTGCCTATGCTTTGCGGCAGTTGAAGATTCATGAGAAGAACTATCCGGTTCATGATTTGGAGTTAGCAGCCATTGTTCACGCGTCGAAGAATTGGAGGCATTATCTGTATGGCGTGGCATGTGAGGTGTTCACAGATCACAAGAGTCTTCAATATTTGTTCAAGCAAAAGGAGTTGAATTTAAGGCAGAGGAGGTGGTTGGAGTTGTTGAAAGACTATGATATCACTATCTTATATCATTCGGGAAAGGCCAATGTGGTGTCTGATGCTTTGAGTTGGAAGTTAGCCAGTATGCACAGTCCCCGCTTATATTTCGGTCGGTGAGAGACCGCTTACTTTGGATGTTCAGGTTGTGGCCAATCGGTTTGTGAGGTTGGATGTTTCTGAGCCCAGCCGTGTGTTAGCTTGCTCAGTCACTCGTTCTTCATTATTGGAGCGTATCCATGATCGGCAGTATGATGATCTCCATTTGTATGTCCTTAGAGACACGGCGCAGCGCGGAAGTGCCAAGCAGGTTACCTTACATGACGATGGAGTTTTGAGATTGTAGGGTCAAGTTTGTGTGCCTAATATGGATGGACTCCGAGAGTTAATTTTAGAGGAAGCCCATAGCTCCCGGTGCTCTATTCATCCGGGCGCCGCGAAGATGTATCAGGATTTGCGGCAGCATTATTGGTGGCGGAGAATGAAGAAGGATATCGTTGCATATATGACTCGGTGTTTGAATTGTCAGCAGTTTAAGTATGAGCATCAGAGGCCTGGTGGTTTATTTCGGAGAATTGAGCTTCCCGAGTGGAAATGGGAGTGGGCCAATATAGATTTTGTTGTTGGACTCCCGCAAACTCGGAGGAAGTTCGAAGCAGTATGGGTCATTGTTGATAGGTTGACCAAGTCGGCGCATTTCATTCTTGTGGCAGCCTCCTATTCTTCTGAGAGGTTAGCTGAGATTTATATCCGGGAGATTGTTCGCCTTCATGGTGTGCCCGTGTCTATCATTCGGACCGAGGTACACAGTTTACCTCGCGTTTCTGGACAGCATTTCAGCTAGAGTTGGGCACACGGGTTGAGTTGAGCACAGCATTTCATCCCCAGACGGACGGGCAGTCCGAGCGGACTATTCAGATTTTGGAGGATATGCTCCGAGCTTGTGTTATTGAGTTTGGAGGCTCGTGGGATCAGTTTTTGCCTTTAGCGGAGGTTGCCTACAACAACAGCTACCAGTCGAGCATCCAAATGGCTCCTTATGAGGATTTACATGGTAGGCGGTGCCGATCTCCGGTTGGATGGTTTGAGCTAGGGGAGGCTAGGTTATTGGGTACGGATCTAGTGCAGGATGCCTCGGACAAGGTCAGAATTATTCAGGATAGGCTTCGTACAGCTCGGTCCATGCAAAAGAGTTACGCCGACCGCAATGTTTGTGATTTGGCATTCATGGTCGGTGAGCGGGTATTGCTTAGAGTGTCACCTATGAAGGGCGTGATGAAATTTGGGAAGAAGGCTAAGCTTAACCGTAGGTTCATTGGCCCGTTTGAGATTCTTGATCGAGTGAGAGAGGTGGCTTATAGACTTGCATTGTCGCCGAGCTTATCAGCCGTGCATCCAGTGTTTCATGTGTCCATGCTTCGGAAATATCACGGCAATCCATCCCACGTGTTAGATTTCAGTACTGTTCATTTGGACAAGGACTTGTCTTATGAGGAGGATTCGGTAGCTACCCTAGACCGGCAGGTTCGTCAGTTGAGATCGAAGAGTTTTCCTTTTGTTCGTATTCAGTAGAGAGGTCAGCCTCCTGAGGCATCGACCTCGGATTCCTAATCCGATATGCAGAGACGTTATCCCCATCTTTTTTCCGACTTAGGTACTTCTTTCTTATGTCCATTCGAGGATTTACGGCTGTTTTAAAGGTGGGGGATGTGATGGCCCAAAAGGTCATCACTTGTTTTTAAAATTAATTCTGTGTTTCTGAGGCCTATAAACCTCTTTTAGCATCACCTCAATTTACGTGAAAAATCCGAGCGCGTAGCCAGAAAGTTTAAATATGTAAATTTGTGAAAAAAATGATAAAATTTGGTTATAAAATAAATTAATTTGACTTCGGCCACCATTTTGGGTAAACGGACCCAGACCCATGGTTTGACGATCCTGGAGGATCCGTAGGAAAATACGGGACTTGGGCGTATGTCTGGAATCGAATTCCGAGATCCCAAGCCCGAGAAATGAATTTTTAAGTAAAATTATTTTCTGAAATTGCTTAAGGAAATTTGAAATAAAATCTGATTAAAAAATGATGGTATCGGGCCCGTATTTTGGTTCCGGTACCCGGTACAGGTCTTATATATGATTTAGGTCATTTCTGTAAAATTTGGTTAAAAACAGATGTCGTTTGATATGATTCGAACTGTAAATGGAAAATTTGATGTTTTAGGAGGTTCGAAAGAATTCATGGATTTTGAGGTTTGATTCGATGTATATGATGTTATTTTGGCAATTTGATCGCACGGATAAGTCCGTAAGATATTTTTGAGGTTGTGTGTATATTTGGTTTGGAGCCCCGAGGGCTCGGCTGAATTTTGAATAGGCCACGGGTGCATTTTTGAACTTTGAAAAATAGCTGGTATTTTCTGATCTGCAGGCTTCGCATTTGCAAAGCCAATCTCGCAAATGCGAGTCATGCATCGCAAATGCAAAAATGGGAACTGGGCAGGCCCAATTGCAAATGCGACCAACTCACATTTCTCACATCTGCAGAGGTTGCGAACCCTTGTTCGCAATTTCCACATCTGAGACCTATAATTTTATACTTAGCTGATTTTAAACCCCATTTTTCATATTCTCTCAAACACAAACACACTTAGGCGATTTTTCAAGAATTCCTTCTTCTCCAAATCAATTGTAAGTTATTTTTAACAAACTTTCTTCAATCATTAATATCTTTTAACATGATTTCAACTTAAAATCAAAGATTTTCATGGGGGAATTTAAGGGTTTTGGGTAGAACCAAAGTTTTCTAACAATTGGGGATTTGGACCTCAATTTGAGGTTCGATTTCAAAACAAATTATATATTTGAGTTCATGGGGGAATGAATAATCGGGTTTTGGTTCGAACCTCCGATTTTGACCATGTGGGCCCGGGGCAATTTTTGACTTTTTGGGTAAAACTTTGAAAAACTCATTTTCATGCATTGAGATTGATTCATTTAGCGTTTATTGATGTAATTAATTAACTTGTGACTAGATACGAGCGAATTGATGGTGAAATCAAGGGGTAAAGCTATAATTGAATCGTGAATTGTATTCGTGGCATCGAGATAAGTGTTTGGTCTAACCTTAGCTTGAGGAATTAGGAGTTGTGGCCTCTTTGCTATTTGCTTCTTGTTGAGTACGACGTATAGGCATGGTGACGAGTATCTATACGTTGGTGTCAAGCATAACCGTGAGTCTTATATTGTGATTTTCATGACTTTGTAGTATTATTCATGTCTTGGTGAAGATTTATATTTGTTGTGAAAAGTTGTGGAAAGAATCATGACCTATGAACATTGAGGAGTGTTGGCTCCAGTTGTATATCGAATTGTGAAAGTATAAGGGATAATTGAAACTCTAGAGCATTGGTTCGAGTTGTGAAGTAAAAGTGAGAAAGAGAAGAGATCATTATGTTTCCCCTTGCCGGGCTATTGTTGAATTGTGGTTCCCTAGCGTTATGTTCTTATTTGATATTACGGATGCTTAGGTTGATGATTCCTCGGGTTAGGTGTTGTAACAAGTTTAGTTATAGCTGGGGTAGTTAGATGTTGTAACAAGTTTAGTTATAGCTGGGGTAGTTAGGTGTTGTAACAAGTTTGGTTATAGTTATTTCTCCCTTGCCGCGATATTGTTGAGATATCATTATTTCCTTACCGTGATGTTTGTTGATATTATTGTTCCCTTGTCAGGATTCCTTGTGATTATTGTTGGCTTGTACATGGGAGCGGGTGGTACGCTTACCATAAAATATAATAAAATAGGAGCGGGTGGTACGCCTACCACAAGATATAATAAAATGAGAGCGGGTGGTACGCCTACCACAAGATATAATGAAATGGGAATGGATGGTGCACCTACCACGATATATAATAAAATGGGAGCGGGTGGTACGCCTACCACGAGATAAAAAATAAATGAAATGGGAATGGGTGGCACGCCTGCTACGAGATACATAAAATGGGAGCGGGTGGCACGCTTGCCACGAGATACAAGAAGTGGGATCGGGTTGCACGCCTGCAACAAGATGTGAAAAGAAAATAAAATCTGCTTTTGTTTTCCTTATTCTTGCTAGTGGTTGGATTTTGATTCCTTTATAGTTCTCTTGATATTCTGTTTTTACCTGTTATTCCCCGAAGTATGTTTCCCCTCCCATCCTTACTTGCTTATACGTGCTTTACTTTTCGTTGTATATTATATAACTGCACAGGTTAATTTGATAGTCTGATCCTAGCCACGTCACTACTTCGCCGAGGTTAGGCTAGGCACTTACCAGTACATGGGGTCGGTTATGCTGATACTACACTCTACACTCTTTTGTGTAGACCCCAGTAGTGTAGACTTTGAACCGCGATGGGATTGCTGATTCTAGCTCATCAGGCAACCCGTGGTAATCCTGCAAGCGTCCGCAGGCCTTTGCGTCTTCTTCTATCTACTATTCCAGGTTCTTTCATGCATTTTCAGAGACAGTGTTGTATTTATTTCTTTCAGACCTTTATTTATATTATTCTTCGTCCGTTTGTGAAATTGTGACACCAGTACTGGATAGTTGAAACTCAAAAGTTGTATTAGATATTCATGTTCATGTGGTTTATTGTTTTCCTTCTGCTTATATTAAATTTTGTTGTTTAAATGTTATTACTTCGTAATTGTTAATGAATATAAAATTGGGAAATTTTTTACATAACTGGCTTGCCTAACTCATATTAGTAGGCGTCATCACGACTCCCGAAAGTGAAAAATTCGGATCGTAACATAGACTAAGTTAAAATTGATCTTCCTTTGCATATACGTTGATTTTCAAGAAAAATATGTCTGTCATGCTACCGAAAATATAGATCCACTTAATAGCTTATATAATAGTACACATATGGTATATAGAAGTCTTGACTATCACGCCATACATGCAGAACTTATGATACTAGTTAATGTGCTTCTAAATATGTGTATATCCCCGAATTCAACTTTCGTCTTCCGAAACTAAAAAATATCCTTTTAAATTTGTGTGAAAATAATTTTCAATATATTTATGTTTTTTAGTTATAATAAATAAAGTACAAGGACAAAACTTCTAAATATTGAACTATATTTACCACAATATATTTTTTTATACGAATAACTATATGTTGTATTTTCAAGAGAGATATTAATATAAAAAAGTGATCCATAAGATACAATCACATCAAATACCTTTAAACCACAATACATATAGTTACCACAATCTACTTAGCGTAACTAGAATCGATCATTTATGTATGTTCTAATGATATCCTTTCATTTTGAATTCACGTATTATGCTAATGTAATAACATTTTCTGGCATTTAAATGATTGTTGTTGTATTATGTATAAATTTTCTCTCACTAATTAAACTTTATTGTTCCTTATAAAAATTAAATATTTAAACCATCATGTGCCATTATTAACGTGCAACACACATTTATAGATACTAGTTTTCTAAAATATACGAAGGTATTGAATAAATTAAAATTGCATTTTTAGTTCTCTCTAGTTCTCAAGCATTGCAACAAACATATTAAAAAGATAGAATTTTCATTATGATATCAAGTTATCAACGTTTACAATCAGGTCGGTTATGCTGGCTTGCTACAGCCTTTTTCTTTAAATTCAAATTTATTTTTTGTATTTCTATACTAGTATAATTCGTTTCATTATTTTATCATAATAAAAATTGTATGCATAGCTACTTTTTAAAATGATATTTACTTTTTATTCAGCATTTTTAATGCTGAGCAAAAATAGTCACTAGTTTATTAAAATTAATATAAAAAGACAATGTTACCCATTCCTTCCCAAACGGAAATACGCTTTTCTTCTCGTTGCTAAGAGTAGCAGAGTGGGAAACCCAAGATGACTTTACTACCATCAAGTGAAGAATTTGAGTACTCTGCTTTGTGGGTATTACAAAACTGACATTTCCAAAACTTCCTTAACCAACAGCTTCACCACGAACCAAATCTATGAGATAAAATAGGCTTTTGTTTGGGTAGAAGAATGTGAGAGAACAAAGTAGGCCGCAAGTCACAACGAACTCTATTTTAACCCATGTTATTTATTTATATGGGATAGTTTTCCTATTTTTGTTTGGTTTTAGTTCCAAGTTCAAAAGTTAAGGACATGTAGTCCTGAAATTCCGAACTTAGAATTACAAGTTCAAAAGTTTAAGGACATGTAATCCTGATGTCCTGAACCTAGAGTTCCAAGTTCAAAAGTTAAGGACATGTAGTCCTGAAGTCCTAAACTTAGAGTTCCAAGTTCAAAAGTTAAGTTCAAAAGTTAAGAACATGTAGTCCTGAAGTCCTTAAGTCAAGTTCAAAAGTTAAGGACATGTATTCCTGAAATCCTCAACTTAGAGTTCCAAATTCAAAAGTTAAGGACATGCAGTCCTGAAGTTAAGTTCAAAAGTTAAGGACATGAGCAGAAGGGTATTTTCATCCGGGCAGTTAAAATTTGTTAAAGCAGTGGCTAAACTCTAAATACATTTTAAACAGTGGCTTAAAAGTAGATATATGTGTTATTAGTGGCTAACCGTGTACTTTTCCATTTAAATATGTCAACTATAAAGATGAATCATGTTACTTAATATGATATTTTAAAGCCTCTTAATATTGGTTACCAAAAGGCCTCTTACTAAACTTTGGCTTTAGGCCCCAATGTTCTTAAGCCGCCCCTGCTTCCACCATCATTCCCTAACTGGCCAGTTGCAAAATCAACACTTCCAAAAGACCTCATATTATCACCAGTCTGGCTATGAGGTTGCAAAGCCTGACCAGAAACTGGGCCATTTTGCCAAACCTGATTAAAACTAGTCCTTCCACTAGGAAGTTCCAAACTTGCAAAAATAATATATTCATTGTTTGAAAACTCTGCTTCAATTCTTGGCACATTAAAACTCAAAGAACCTTGTCTTAACTGAGTCAAATAATTAGCAATAGGAGCAGTGTAAGCTTGAATTTCGCCACTGGAATTTTTAAATGCAACCAAACACTGTGCACCAACCATTCTTGCTCCATTAATATTTAAACCCCAAGCTACCCAATCTGAATCTGTAACTCCTCTATGTCTGTAAGCAAGATCAACTGTGTGATTATCTGAATGATAAGTCCAGTGAAGAACAGAATTGAGCAAAGGTAGAGGATTGCAAGTTGCAAAAGTCTGATTATTTCTGAATGCAAAAGCTGAACAGTTTTGTGTTTGAGCATGATTAGTAGTAGAAAATAGACTTAATAACAAGAATGATGAAAAAAACAAAGTTGTTACAAGTCTATCCATATTTGAGAACCAAATTCAAGAACTGGCTATTTTTGCAAGAATGGCTATTTTTTAAAGGGAATTGTCTTTGTTGGGTTTTGGATGATTGAATCAAGAAACTAAAAGTGGCTTAGAGTTTATAGAATTTGGAAAGAGAAGATGAAAGGAACGTGAAGTAGGTAACGACAATTTGAGGGAGTTTGATGACTGTTTCCTTTACGTGGAATTTTAGGCAAATATGTGAAAAAACAAAGTCTAATTAGAATTAGAAATTAAACACAAAGAAAAGTTCTAATGGAAGTAACCAGGAAACTGTTTGATATTTTTTTTTTTTGTATTAAATTCAGAGAATGAATACTTTTCTATAGCTGACTTGGCTTGATGCTCAAACTAACCTTGCTTTCACACATGGAAAAGTCTTGAATTTATAATTTTGTGGCTAATACGACATAATTTGGACACTTTGGTCATATAGAAGGTGCCATTTTGTTTTCTAGAAATTATAATAGTACAAGAGAATAGTTCAATTTATTTTTTCTCCACGGTGATAGCAAAGCTGGTAATAGTGGCCGAAAGCGTAAAATTGAAACCAAGATGAGAAGAGTTGCCAATTGATAGTTAGAATTTAAATGCCCTTTTCTTAAAATTTAGGTAGAAATATATGTGATAACGGTTGATTTTCTGGGATCACGAACATAGTGAGAAAAACAACTCTCTAAGAGTCCTCTATTTAGGCTATTCCAGACTTATGTATATCTACATGCGTCCAATTGCATGGTACATCAAATTTTTAGTATATTACGCACTAAATGTATAGCTAGGCTAAAACCTTAGCTTCAAATTACAAAAGAAATTGGAAGAGTAACATTAGCCTACCCATGCATTTAATGCTTAATATACTAAACAATTGATGTATCATACGAATGAACACACGAAGATTACATATAGAAACATGAATAAATCTGGAATAGCCTAAATATAGGACTCTTATAGCTCGTTGCTTGTTTTAAGTGCTTTTAAGCTAAAATAGCTTTTAAGCCATTTTGTAATATTTGGATAAAGTAAAAAAATGCTTTTAAGCACTTGTTAGAATTTTTAACTTATGACTTAAAAGTTATTTTGGCTTAAAAGTTACTTAAAACAAGCACGTCCAAACGGGCTCTTAAAAAGTTATTTTTGTTATTTTCCGCAATATCTTCATGATCCTAAAATAAGTCAACAGTCATCACATATATATCTACCTATATTTCAAGAAAAAGCATTTAAATTATAACCTCGGTTCCAACTCTTCTCAATCTTGTTCTTTCCCCTAGTTGTTGGTTTCAATATTACGTTTTAGGCCCGTATTACTAGCTCTGCCATCATAGTGAAGAGAAACAACTGCTCTCTATAAATGAAGACGTATATTATAGAGGAAGAACAATCTTCCTCGGAATAAGTTTACGTTTAAAAGGTAAGATCAGATTTGAATGTATGGCAACCAACAAAGTATATGTATTTACCTCAATGTGAGTGTTTTGGCTTGGTAAATTTCCTATTACAAATAACAGAAGACGTGACTCACCAAGTAGATTCAAATTCAATTATAGTCCACTAAGTTAAAAGGATTAAAACATTCAATTTAATGTATGGAAACCAACACAATATATGCAATTAGGAAGGGTAGTGTCTTTTTCGGTTTATGTACCCGAATGGCATTCAACTTTTGATATGTTGTTTACCTATATAGTAGTTTTTTAGTATAGTAAACTCCATATTAACAACATGATATGTGAGATAACAAGTATAAGTTTCAACAAAATTCCAATTACAGTCTAGTAAGTTAAATGGATAAAGACACTAGGGTGCATATATGCTGGATTTTCTTATTTGATGTTTATGCTGTCTATAACAAACTTACTTAGTATTCTGCCCAGGATATGTGAGTGTAATACGAATAATTCTCTTTTAAAAAATAAACACTTAGTTTAATTTCTGAGCTCAATTATTTGATGTATTTCAATATAAACTATTAACAAAGTGACTAACGCTTATTCTTATGCGAATGAACAACAACAACTACTACCCAGTATAGTCCCACAAAGTGGGGGTCTGGGGAGGGTAATACGTACACAGGCCTTACCCCTACCCGAAAAGGTAGAGAGGCTGCTTCCAATAGACCCTCGGCTAAGGAAAAGGAAAAGAAAAACAAAAACAAAAGAGCATTAGTAACTCCAGCAGAAATCACCTAAATAATTATCTAAACATAAAACCATAAATAAAATGACATGCAATAATATCGAGCAGTAACTATCATAAAGGAGCACGATACAATACACAAATCATCTATGGAGAGCCCTACCAAACACCACCCAGCCCCGGGAAAGAAGTACGAAAAATTCTAGAAGCCCCTATCCTACAACCCTGATATTAGTGAAGGATTTCGTATAGGTGTTCGTAACACACAGCGGAAGACAATAACAATCCTAGGTAGATTTTTTCGTGTTTAAAATTTATTTACATGTCAAAGATCGGATCTAAGACGTACCTGGTGAAGAAAGTCTCGTTTCAAAATTTCTTCGATAGTACGAAGATTCTATGCGTATCCACACCGAGACTGATCCTTGCTATCAACTCTTTGATCAATGAAACCCGCGAACAAATTTAATCAAAAACTTATGCTGAAATTTTTCCTAAAAACTTCGAAGCAATTGTAATGAGACAAGAAAACAATTTTCTTCGTCAAAATTATTTCTCTCGACTGTGCAGCACTTCTTCTCAAAAATTTTAAAACCCTGGCCACGGTATATATATATATATATATAGAGTCAATCACCAAATCTTTCCCAAGTCAATTAAGGAAAACTAAATTCGGTGATTTAGTAGTAACTGAACTTTTCCATATTTTACTATTGAAAAATCCAAATCCCATTCACAATGGGAATTAGTGGCCGACGAGTCCTTCTGGACATACGTAAATCCAAGTTTGGATTTTATTTATGACTCTTCATTAATAGTATATACATATTCCTATATACATATAAATATGTATGTATATAAATATTAATTATAAGTATCAAATATATATCACATATATATTTCAATCAAGAGATATAATTTACTTTCTATTCTAAATAGAAATTCAATTTGTTCACAATATTAATTATAACCTTTGTGCTAGCAAAGAATATAATAATATTTCATTTGGACTAATAACTAAATTTATTTGATTAATTAAATTTCTTAATTTAATTATCAAATAATGAGTTAATTAATCCTTTAACAAAGATCAGAACACTCGTAAGTGTGCGACCCCATAGGTTCGATACTAAACCGGTAGTAAATTGACCACATCAATATACTAATCAAGGGGGGCGTCTAGCAACACTCCTTAACGATCGGATAGCATGAAGTATATAACTTACTCTCAAGAACCAGTAGAAGAATAATGTAGTAATTCCTTCTGTCCTTATAGCTCTGGATCACCCTAGGATATGGTTCAACTGTCAAATCCTAATAGGCGACCAACTATGTTTTCATGTCAAATATAATCGACCATTGAATGAGCTAAGAAACTCTTTTCTTCTTTCATTCAATTGCTCTGGCCAAGGTCTTAGTTTGGTCGTTTATAATTCATGACAACATAGAGCTTAAACTCATTACCAAGAGTTGACAGATTTCATCTTGATCAATCACCAATTCTACAAGTATTCAATCGTGCCCAATATCCTTTCAACTATCGCCCTAGAGCCATAGGTGTCTGGTATCAAAGCACAATAAATAACCTGTCAATTACTATGACGATCTCAGGTCAAAGGAAACTGTTACATCACATTCTTCAAGAGAATATCCTATTGACAGTTTATGGTAATTCTAACCATTAGGAATTATCCAATGAGTCGGTTCAATGACCATATCTCTATATGTATCATCTATCTATGTAATTTAGTTAATGAGATCAACTAATCTTTATCCCATAAAGACGATCACATAAATATTGATCTAACCGGATTACTAATGTCAAAATTAATAATCTTACGATCAAGAACAAATTTAGATTAAATTATAAGAAACTTTACTCTCATTATCATGATCTTCATCACAATGTCAAGTCTCAAAATTTAATCAAGGACCTTATCAAATTAATCAAGCAATTAATAACAATGATAAAAGAATATCAAATGCCATATATATTTAATATCAAATGGCGTTCACAAAATATGTTCAAATCATCAAATATGATATTGGATCTAGGGCATATCCACTATATCCCTAACAATTAGACCTCCAGACTTTCCTATCAAGGGCCATGTCCTCGGAAATCCGCATTCTAGCCATGTCCCGCCTAATCACCTCTCCCCAATATCTCTTAGGCCTCCCTCTGCCTCGACTCGCACCAACCACCACCGGCCGCTCACAACTCCTCACCGGGGCATCAGGGTTTCTCCTCTGCACATGCCCGAACCACCCGAGTCTCGCTTCCCGCATCTTCTCATCCATTGGGGCCACCCCCACCTTTCCCCGAATAACTTCATTCTTAATCTTATCTAACCTGGTGAGCCCACACATCCACCTAAGCATCCTCATTTTCGCAACCTTCATACTCTGAACATGAGAGTTCTTCACTGGCCAACACTCCGGCCTATACAACATGGCAGGTCTAACCACAACTCTACAAAACTTCCCCTTGGGTTTCTATGGCACTTTCTTGTCACACAAGACTCCTGATGCAAGCCTCACTAAGTGTGCGGGCTCACCATCCCTCATACTTCTGAGACGAGAATAGAGATATAGCACTTCACGGATAGACTTTTAAAAGAAGAAAGTCTAAGAACATAATTGCATTTCACTAAATAGAGTCTAAAGTGTCTTTAACATATGAACTATCATACAAAAGTAGTTCCATTCACGACAGGAAATGATGGAACATGATACCTGGCTACATCCAACTCATGTTATTATCATACCAAGCAAGACAACATCAACATACTAACAAGAGTAAAACATGTTCCGAATTGTGGACATAACCTATGTGGATATTTTTCCTCCATGTGGTCTATCTTTAGTTATATTGATGTTTTTTCTCCACAAATTTAAACACACTCCACTTACACTGAGTTAAAAGGGTGCAGAAACTAAGTTTTCATTTCTTTTAATGCATAACACAGTCAACGGCTGAACGGATTTTGGAGCAGGGTGGTGTTAAAACCATATCAGAGTTGGTGTAGATTCATGGAGAAAATGGGTATTTGTTGACAGTGGCGGATCTAGAGAGCAGCTACCGGGTTCCTGGGAACCCAGTAGCTTTTGCGTAGACTCTATATTTCTATTAAAAATCCACTAAATATTTATAAATATCTAACTGTGAACACAGTTATTAATGTATATTAATTTGAGAATATGACAGGAAACCATATACTTTAAATCCTGGATCCACCTCTGTTTGTCGATGGTTTCTGGTGGTGTGGAAATGGATGAAGGAGGTTTTAACTTTTCAATGGAAGGGAGCAGGGTGTTGCATCTCAGGCAGACCTTCATCTGATACTGGTGGAAAATGACAATTTATGATATCTAATGTAAGTTGAGTCACTTGAGTGATTTTGTGGTTAGAAAAAATAGCCGGATGATTTATAATATTGATAAGCTGTATATATGGGTTTCCAGCACCCTCTAATGATGTACACATAAATCATATTGATAAACTATTGCCATTCAAAAAATAAAAATCTGAACTATATTTTAGTTAGAATAGAATAGTACTGAAATTAATCACATAAACCTAATCTAAACAAAAACTAACCTGGATACGGTAATTCAATATTTTAAGTCAGGCATTCCTTTTCCAACGATCAATAGACAACAAAAGAGCATATAAACATAGTATTAAGGATTCATCTGGTCATAAAGTTTAGGTTGTCTAGATATCTTATCACTTTACGGAATTAATAACGCAAACATGATATTGAAAACGTCATATGCTTTCTATTCAAAATACTATACTGAATAAAAAGCGATGCCAGTGAAAAATGGGAAAGAAATATTACCACAAGTCCAAACCCCAGTCAGAATTACATTCCCTAACCCTAACCCTATAGATCCGCCTCTACGCAATTAACAAAATGGTAAACATACCCGGCCGCTAATTTAACGGTGGTGTCGTAGTAGCAGAATTCTTGTCCGCAGAAAAAAGTTGAGCTGATAGCAAAATGTTATAAATATATTATATTATGGATATTCATACTCCGTTGTAAATAAGCTTCCTGAAGAAGCTTATCCATATGGGATTCCACCGTAAATATGTTTATCTATTTAGTACTCTATTGGAAATAAGCGTCCTGAAGAAGCTTATCACTTCGGTACCCGGTTATGGATAAACATTACCCCCGGTAGAAGATTATCCATACTGGGTATAATAAGTTTATCCTTTCAGTATCCGGTTATGGATAAACATTACCCCCGGTAGAAGATTATCCGTACCGGGTATAATATGTTTATCCTTTC
>MU771075.1:84854-115261 GCA_026770625.1 Nicotiana glauca | reverse complement strand
TTTAGAATATGAAATTATTCATCAAACAACGGCCCCTTACATGCCCCAATTCAATGGGATTGCAGAAAGAAAGAATCGTTCATTAAAGGTGATGATGAATGCCTTATTGATAAGTTCTGGTTTGTCACAGAACTTATAAGGAGGAAGCCGTTCTTACGGCTAGCCGAATACTAAATCGAGTACCCCATAGTAAAACACAATCCATTCCATATGAAAAATGGAAAGGAAGGAAGCCCAACTTGAATTATTTTAAAGAGTGGGGGTATTTGGCAAAAGCGCAAGTTCCTAAACCCAAAAGGGTAAAAATATGACCGAAAAACGTTGATTGTGTTTTCATAGGATATGCGACTAATAGTAAAGCATATCGATTTCTAGTTCATAAATCAGAAAATCCCGACATTCATAATAATACGGTTATAGAATCAAATAATGCTGAGTTCTTTGAAAATATATATCCGTATAAAAAGGA
The DNA here is from genome assembly GCA_026770625.1 of Nicotiana glauca. NCBI lineage: Eukaryota > Viridiplantae > Streptophyta > Magnoliopsida > Solanales > Solanaceae > Nicotiana > Nicotiana glauca. The sequence goes on along the minus strand of MU771075.1, from coordinate 114,792 downwards.
ATGTGAGTCGATTGGTGAAGGATCTAAACGACCTCGGGAAGAAACAAAAGAAAGTACACTTAACCAGGAGGATCCAAGACGTAGTAAACGTCAAAGAACGTCTACATCATTTGGACCAAATTTTGTAACTTTCTTATTGGAAAATGAGCCTCAAACATTTAAAGAAGCTATATCTTCTTTGGAATCATTGTTATGGAAAGAGGCAGTCAATAGTGAAATAGAATCCATATTGAACAACCATACATGGGAATTGGTTGATCTTCCTCCTAGAAATAAACCGTTGGGTTCTAAATGGATCTTTAAGAGGAAAATGAAAGATGATGGCACTATTGACAAATATAAGACAAGACTTGTGGTCAAAGGGTATAGACAACGAGAAGGTCTTGATTATTTTGATACATACTCTCCAGTTACAAGAATTACGTCCATACGAATGTTAGTAGCATTAGTTGCAGTTTATGGTCTTGAAATTCATCAAATGGATGTTAAGACGACCTTCTTAAATGGAGAATTGGAGGAAGAAATCTACATGGAACAACCAGAAGGGTTTGTGGTTCCAGTTAAAGAAAAGAAGGTTTGTAGACTTGTTAAGTCCCCTTACGGACTAAACAAGCACCCAAACAATGGCATGAGAAATTTGACCAAACAATGTTGTCAAATGGGTTTAAGATAAATAAATGTGATAAATGTGTGTATATTAAAAAATTTCTAAATCACATAGTCATTGTTTGCTTATATGTAGATGATACGCTCATAATGAGTAATGACATTGCCGATATAAATGCTACTAAGTGTATGCTAACTAGAAAGTTTGATATGAAAGAATTGGGAGTTGCTGATTTAATTCTGGGAACTAAGATCCATAAGACTTCTCAAGGTCTGGCATTGTCACAGTCTTATTATATTAAGACAGTACTTGAAAAATTCAAGCACTTGGGCTTTAAAGTTGCAAAGACTCTAATTGACGTGAATCTTGCATTAGCAAAGAACAAAGGCCAAAGCAAATCAGAATTGGATTTTGCTCATGTGTTGGGTTGCTTAATGTACATCATGAATTGTACACGGCCAGATATAGCTTGTGCTATAAGTAAATTGAGTCAATATACTATCAATCTAGGTCAATCTCATTGGATGGCCATGAAATGAGTTTTGGGGTACTTAGTACATTCCCAGGACTTTACTTTGCACTACAGTAAATATCCTGCGGTCATTGAGGGATACTATGATGCAAATTAGATCACCGGATCAACTGATTCCAAGTCCACAAGTGGATATGTATTCACTATTGGTGGAGGAGCGGTATTTTGGAAGTCGTCCAACAAACTTGTATTGCCCGCTCTACAATGGAGGCTGAGTTCATAGCCTTGGATAAAGCCAGTGAAGAAGCTGAATGGCTCTGAAATTTCTTGGAAGATATTCCATTTTGGCCCAAACCCTTGGCACCAATATGCATACATTGTGATAGTCAAGCGGTAATTGGAAGGGCTGGGAGCGTTATGTATAACGATAAATCTCGTCATATACGACGAAGACATAAAACAGTTAGACAATTACTCTCTCAAGGAATTATCACGATTGAATATGTAAAGTCAAGTGATAATGTGTCGGATCCACTTACAAAAGGCCTAACTAGAGAGGTAGTTGAGAAATCATCAAGGGGAATGGGACTATGGCCAAGAACAAGTCATAATGGCGGTACTCTACCTAGAAGACTGGAGATCCCAAGATCTAGGTTCAAGGAGATCAAACAAATTCATTAATGACGGTTCAACATTGTCAAATAATCTTTTGGTCTATTCTCGTATAAGATAATGTTCAGTACCAAGGATAAAGTATTAAGGCTTTTTAATGATTCTAAATTTGGTACGGGGTATATCAAATAGTTTATCTACGGGATGACACGTTTAGGAATCACCTATGTAAGTGTGAAGTGTTAGCCGCTTCAAGGAGAACTTTGTAAGGCCAGTTCTCTACGCACTTATGAAACCACGCGGCGTTGATGGCTGAAACGAACACAACAATGAGAACCAAAGACGGTTAAGGGTTGGTTATGTGACTTGTGGTTGTCTAGGTATACACCAAAGTTCGACGGTTAAAAGATATCAAATCTACCGATTGATCGAGTATATCCGACATAAGTTCACTACAGAAAGTTCAAAGGGAAACCTACTTATCCAGATGCAATTAATCCTTACTTGCGAATCACACAGCTTTTCATGCATACTTCAATGATATAGCCATTCTCCATTCATGTGGGGGATTGTTGGGTTATTTAATTTATTTAATTAATATATTAAATACTTAAAATAGGGTGAATGGAAAATGGAGGGAAATGAAATTTTTTGAGAGAAATTTTAAGTTTTCCCTCTTGGTAAATGGGCATTGTCCCATATTGGAAGAGGAAGAGGTTTTTTATGGGTATATAAGCAATTGCTTTTCTTCTAGCTCTTAAAGAGTTCAGAAGAAAGCAAGACTCGCATCGTCGTCGTCGTCGTCGTCGTCGTCGTCGTCGTCGCTCGTTCAGCTCGGCTTCGGCTTCGTCTTCGGCTACGACTACGGCTTCGGCTTTGGCTTCGGATTCAGATTCAGATTTGGATTTGGTCAAATGATCGATTGATTGATTAACTTTTTGGACCAAATTTATTTGTTAATAGTAAAATATTAACAGAAATGTTATTAAATATTTGTTTTAATAACAGAATATTAATATTAAATCCAATCCATTTTTCTATTTTGGTAACAGAAAAGTAACTACCCTCTTTAATTTTCCCTTTTTATTGTTGAGAAAATGGCCATTTATGTAATGGCATTTATGCTATGGCCGTTTTGCAGAAACAGCGATTCTGAAGAGTTGCACCTCTTCAGATTTCAGCCCAACTTTTGGCTATAACTACAACACTATTCTGCTCAGAATTTCACTACGATTTTCTGAGTTTTCTCCTCCTTTCTTCTGCATATTTTAATTTCAAAGAATGCAACTGTAAGTGTGATTTGCTACTGAACTTTGTGTTCGCTAAAACACTGGGGTTTGAAGTACCAATACACCAGTGTGTAATTCGTTCTATCCTGTGAGGATATAATCCATAACCTTGGGTACTAGGATGGGATTAAATTCCTTAAGGAAACTCTGTGAATTCAGTGAACTCGAATTGGTTTTCTGTCATTTATTTTTATGTTCATTTCTGTTTATATATTTATTTATATTTCCAGAATTATTTTACAAAGATAGTATACTAACAAAGAGCAAAATATCTGAGAAGAGAAATGAATTTTTATTATTATATTTTGTACAGAATGTTCATGTATATACAAAAATAAATGACTGAATAAAAATGGGTCGGTTATACATAAAGGCCCAAACTAAGTATGAAACAATGAGGCCCAATAGTTAATTCTCTTAGTTACTGTTAGGAGTGGCAAACGGGCAGGTCGGGTCGGATATGGTTCGGGGCGAAAATAGGTAATGAAAAAATGGATCAATTATCTAATCCGACCCATATTTAATACGGATAAAAAATGGGTTAACCGGCGAATAATATGGGTTACCCATATTATCCATGACTTCTTGTATATGATCACTTTTGGGAGAATTCTTAGTCTCCCCAACTTAAGGAACCTCCAATTTGAGGCTATACAAATGTAAAAGTTAGACATGTTGGTTATCCATTGGCTACTCATTAGTTATCCATTTTCTAAATGGATAATATGGTTCATATCCATATTTAACCCGTTTTAAAAAATTTTATTATCCAACCCATTTTTTAGTGGATAACATGAGTGGTTAATTATTTTTTTGAACTATTTTTCCACCCCTAGTTGCTGTCAAATGGACTAGTATTGTCAACAACCCCTCCCCCCTCAAGCCGGAGGGAGTAAACACTCCAATATTGCCTAAAAAGTGATGATGTAGAGGACCATGCAGAGGGTTGGTCAACGTGTCAGCAAGTTGAGCAAAGCTAGGAACAAACTGAAGAGATATCAACTGTAACGACCCGACCGGTCTTTTTGCATTTTAGAACCCCGTTCCCTTAAATAAAACTTCCCACGCTTGCTTTAGCTAATTTATAACTTGCGGGGATAGTTGGTTCGGGAGTTGGAAGAGTTTTGAGTAAAATATGTCCATTTACTTCTTTAAAATTTTCTTAAAAGACCAAGTTTGACTTCGATCAACTTTTTGGAAAAACGGACCCAAATTCATGATTTCATGATCTCGGAGGGTCCGTGGGAAAATATGGCACCTGGCCGTATGACCGGAATCGAATTTCGAGGTCCCTATCTCAAGTAATGATTTTTTATTTAAAATTATTTAATTGAAGTTTTAGAGAATTAGAGAAACTAAATAATCCTTGATTCCCTAGGTATCGGGCTCGAATTTTGGTTCAAAAGCTTGGTACAGGTCCAAAATATTGTTTAAGACTAGCCCGTAAAATTTGATGTCAATCCGAGTAGTTTAAGGGCATTTTGACCTGTTAGAGGAAGAGTAAGAACTTGAGGTTCAATAGTTTGATCCATATGGTTTAGGGGGTGATTGCAAGATTTAACGTTGTTTTGAGTGTTCCGAGGTTTCTAGTAGGTCCGCCTCGTGATTTCAGACTTGTTGGTATGTTCGGGCGGGGCTTGGGAGCCCGAGTGTCAAACGAGTGAGGTTCGAGCGAAGTAGGAAAATTGTGGAATAGCTTAAGGTTGCTGCTTCAATCATAAACGCATCTGCGGTTCTAGGACCGCAGATGCGGTAAAACGATCGCAGAAGCGACCAAAGGCGGGCCAAGGGAAACTGCAGAAGCGGCTCTAAAATCGCAGAAGCAGTTTCGCAAAAGCAGTCCCCAGACCACAGAAACGGTCGAGTCGCCTTAGGCTCACACCGCAGAAGCGGGACCCAAACCGCATAAGCGGTCCAGGCATTTTGGGCCAGGTTCACAGAAGCGATTCCGTTTCCGCAGAAGCGGTCAGTACACCGCAGAAGCGGAAATCGCTGGGGCAGTGGGTTTATTTAATTCAAACTCAAAGACCATTTATTTCATTTTCTACACCACTTAGGCAATTTGGGAGCTTCCAAAGAGAGGATTTCAACATAGCACTTCAAGGTAAGTTACTTCCAATCATTTTTATTTTAAATACATGTATATTAAGTTGATTAAACACTAAAAATTAGGTAAAATCAAAGAGTTAGAGCTAGACCTAGGATTTTAATAAAACTAAGATTTAATCATGAAATTTGTTATGAAATGGATTAGAAATCATATATTATTGATCCTTAGGTTGTAGAGAACAAATTCCTTCAAAAAATCTCGAAATCCGGGCACGTGGGCCCGGGGTTGAAATTTAGGAAATTCATGTAGATGATTGGGGAATTTCTTAAATAGCTAGGAATTGATCTTGTGAGCCTATATTAATTAGCTCTTACTCTATTTAACTAGTTCGGGATTGTTCGGCTTCGAAGTAAGGACTTGGGCTCATTCTTGGTAATTGGAGGTGCACATTGGAGCAAGGTGAGTCTCCTTTCTAACCTTGTAAGAGGGAATTGTCCCCATATGTATAATAAATGAGTATATGCTACTAAATGCGGGGGCTACGTACGTAGGTGACGAGAATCCATGCATAGCTACTATGATACTAATTGTTCGGGTAGTTTAGGATCCACATCATTCCTAATTGGAGATATCTTGTATTTAAATTGCCAACATGATCATTTATGACATACTAGAGACATGAGAAGAACAAAAAGTGAACATATGAATTTGCTGAATCCTACAAGAGATTCTTTGTATATGAATGAGCCTTTGTGTGCATTCTTGATATTTTCTTGATATTTATAGATCGGGCCGATCGCCTCGGTGAAATAGATGCATCTATGGTACGTGTCGTTCGACCCTCGGCAGTGCACAATTTATTTTCTGTTGGAGCGGTCCGTCGACCTCGGCATGATTGCGCATAATATATATTTATATGTGCTAAAGCTTAGACATGACATGCTTACTTGATAAGTATTTGAACTATAAATGACAACTGAAATATGGTCAAGAATATGATTATTGCTTTTCCTTATCACTTGTTAATTATTGGAGATTTTTATGCTTATCATAGCACCTTATCATGATATTATTTTGACCCTAGTAAGTGTCAAGTCGACCTCTCGTCTCTACTTCTTCGAGATTAGATAGGATACTCACTAGGTACATATTGTTTATGTACTCATACTATGCTTCTGTACTTAATTGTACAGGATCTGAGGCAGATACATCTGGTTACCAGTTTGGTGTGCGCCCTTGAGTTTGTTGCAGAGACTTCCACGGTGAGTTGCTTCCTTCATATGCCGCTCAGCAGCCAGATGGAGTCTTCCTTTACTTTTGCTGTCTTTCTTTATCTCAGACAGTAGGATAGAGATATTTCTTTTGTATATTCTACTAGATGCCCGTACTTGTGACACCAGGTCTTTGCACACTCTTTGGTAGATTAGTTTTTGGGGTTGTATTGTTATGTTATTTATTTCATCTATCACTTTCGGGTTTCAATTTCAAATTTGGATAATTATTTCACTTAAATTCCTCTAAAATTAACACAGGGAGATGGAAATGTTCCGCATTGGCTTACCTGGAAACGGTGTCGGGCGCCATCATGACCTATTGTGGAAATGGGTTGTGGCAATATGGAATCAGAGCACTAGGTTCATGTAGGTCTCACGATTTACTCGAAAACCTGATAGAGTCTTGTTGATCGGTACAGAGATGTCTGTATTTATCTTCGAGAGGCTATAGGACATTAGGAAAGACTACTCTTTATTCATTTCCTATTGTGCAGTGCTTGGTGTACTATATAAATCTCCCTCTTCTATTCTCTTATAGATGGTGAGAACTCGCGCAGCTGACGTTTCGGACCCGGGAGGAGCTGCTCCCTCCGTTGCTAGAGGCCGAGGTAGAGGCCGGGGGAGGGCACCGGCATGTGGTAGGGGATGAGGGTGTCCCAAAGCCGTTCCAGTTGCACCACCGACAGATCCTATGGAGGATCCTATTATTGAGGAGTAGGGCGAGATGCCCGCAGCAGAGCCTACCCCGGTGGATTTCATAATAGCGCCGGTATTTCAGGAGGTCATGGGCCGCATGATACGGCTCATAGACACTATGACTCAGGTTAGTTTATTTCCAGCAGACCCATCCACTTCAAAGGAAGGAGGGGGAGCCAAGACCCCTACTGCTCAGGCTCCAGGCCATGCAGCTGTAGTATACCAGACTCCGGGTGCACTAACCACAGATGGGGCTCAGTCAGTTGCTGTAGTGGAACCCCAGCCCAGGCCAGTTATGGATGGTGATCCACAGAAATTATTGGACAGATGGACCAGGCTTCATCCTCCAGTCTTCGGGGGTGAGCGTCATAAGGGTGCTCAGGACTTCATAGACAGGTGCAGGGACAGACTACACAACATGAGGATATTGGAGTCAAATGGAGTTGACTTCACTACTTTTCAGCTTGAGGCAGGGCACGTAGATGGTAGTAGTCCTATATACTTAGCAGGCCAGTAGGTTCTCCTCCCCTCACTTGGGGTCAGTTCACTAAGTTATTCCTGGATCGATACATTCTGCCCTCTAAGAGAGAAGAGCTACGGTATCAGTTTGAGCACCTAGAGCAGGGTCAGATGTCAGTGACCGACTATGAGGCGAGGTTCTTTGAGTTGTCTCGACATGCACTTATGATACTTCCCACAGAGGCAGAGAGAGTGTGTAGGTTTATTGCGAGGTTACACCCCACCATCCGGTCTGGTATGGCTCGAGAGGTAGAGATGGGTACAGGGTACCAGCTAGTGGTTGAGATTGCACGCAGGATTGAGGGTTACCGTCTGAGGGGTAGAGACCAGATGCACCAGGATAAGAGGGATAGGTTCTCCGGAGAGTTCAGCGGCGCCCCAGCTAGGGGTAGAGGTCAGTTTGGTAGGGGTCAGCCCAGCATGCGCCCAATTTTAGCACCACCACCTACTCGGGGTACTCCCACACGCTCCTATTTTAGCGCTATGCTGAAGAGTTCTTATCAACCGCCAGCTATTCAGGGCTCCTCCAGTGGGTATTTAGGTCCTCCGGATTCTTCCAGTCCCCATTTCAGTGCTATGCCGGAGGGTTCCTACCATCCACCGGCTATTCAGGCTTCTTCCAGTGGATCTTCAGGTTATCAGAGTCAGCCCTCCGGGCCGTAGGTCGCCGTACCGCAGATTTGCTTTGAGTGCGGGGACCCTGGTCACATGAGGAGATATTGCCCCAAACTTCGGGGCAAGGCAGTGCAGCAGGGCGAGCAGCCCACGATTTCAGCACCAACTGCCCAGCCACCTAGAGGTGGAGGGCAGATGGGTAGAGGCCGTCCTAGAGGTGTAAGCCAGATAGGGAGAGGTCAGACAGCTACTACTCAGTCAGGTGGTTGCTATACAGCCGGCGCTCCAGCTAGATTCTATGCTCTTTCGGTCAGGCCAGATGCATTAGTCTCAGATGCCTTTATCACAGGTATTATTTCCATCGGTGGTAGAGATGCTTCGATATTATTTGATTTGGGGTCTACCTACTTATATGTATCACCTCTGTTTGCTCGTTTCCTAGTTATTTCTCCTGAGCCTTCGGGCACTCCTACTCATGTGTCTACTCCTGTGGATGATTTTGTGGTTGTGGATCGGATCTACCGGTCCTGTGTGGTCACATTCTGTGGTTTCAAGACTAGAGCGGATCTTCTGTTGCTTGATATGATTGATTTTGAGGTCACCCTAGGCATGGATTGGCTATCTCCATATCACTTCATCCTTGATTGCCATGCTAAGACTGTTTCACTAGTGATAACAGGATCGCCGAGATTGGAGTGGAAGGGTTCCACGGTTGATATTCCTAGCTGGGTTATTTCTTTCCGGAAGGCTCGACACTTGGTCGAGAAAGGGTGTTTGGCCTATCTAGCTTATGTCTGAGAAGTCACCGCAGATTCTCCAACGATTGATTCAGTGCCAGTGGTCCGAGAGTTCGTCGATGTTTTTCCTTCTGATCTTCTTGGCATGCCTTCGGATTGTGATATTAATTTCTGCATTGACTTGGCTCCAGGAACTCATCCTATATCTATTCCACCATACTGTATGGCTCCTAAGGAGTTCAAAGAGTTGAAGGAGCAGCTGGATGAGTTGTTAGCAAAGGGGTTTGTCAGGCCCAGTGTATCACCTTGGGGCGCACCAGTGTTATTTGTGAAGAAGAAGGATGGGACCATGCGGATGTGCATTGATTACCGCCAGTTGAACAAGGTCACCATCAAGAACAAGTATCCATTGACTCACATTGATGATTTGTTCGACCAGCTGCAGGGGGCTAGGGTATTCTCTAAGATTGACCTGAGGTTAGGGTATCATCAGCTGAGATTTAGGACTCGGATGTTCTGAAAACTACATTCAGGACTAGATATGGCCACTATGAGTTTCTGGTGATGTCTTTCGACTGGACTAATGCCCCTGCAGCATTTATGGATATGATGAACCGGGTATTCAAGCCTTATATTGATTCCTTTGTTATCGTCTTCATTAACGACATCTTGATATAATCACGTAGCCTGGGGGAGCACGAGCATCATTTGAGAGTAGTGCTTCAGACCTTGCGAGAACAAAAGCTATATGCTAAGTTCTCCAAGTGTGACTTCTGGCTTGAGTCAGTGGCATTCCTGGGGCATATTGTGTCAGAAGAGGGTATTAAAGTGGATCCCAAGAAGATTGAGGTAGTTCAGAGTTGGCCACGTCCTACTTCAGTGACCGAGATCAGGAGTTTCCTGGGATTAGCAGGTTATTATCGGCGATTTGTGCAGGGTTTATTATCCATTGCATCACCGTTGACTAGATTAACCCAGAAGGGTGCCCCATTCCGTTGGTCCAGTGATTGTGACGTGAGCTTCCAAAAGCTCAAGACTACTTTGACTACAGCACCGGTTCTTGTATTGCCATCCAGATCAGGGATGTATACAGTATATTGTGATGCTTCACGCGTTGGCTTGGGATGCATATTGATGCAGGAGGGGCGAGTTATTGCATATGCTTCGCATCAGCTAAAGGTTCATGAGAAGAATTACCCTATGCACGACCTAGAGTTGGCAGCAATTGTTCATGCTCTTAAGATATGGAGGCATTATTTGTATGGGTTGTCATATGAGGTTTATAGTGATCATCGTAGCTTGCAGCATCTATTCAAGAAGAGGGACCTTAAATTGAGGCAGTGCAAGTGGCTTGAGTTACTAAAGGATTACGACATTACCATTCTTTATCATTTGGGCAAGGCGACTATGGTTGCGGATGCCTTGAGCAGAAAGGGGGAGTGTATGGGTAGCCTAGCATTCATTCCAGCAGAGAAGAGGCCCCTAGCCTTAGACATTCAGTCCTTGGATAACAGACTTGTGAGGTTGTACATTTCAGAGCCCAGCCGAGTTCTAGCGTATGTGGTCGCTCAGTTTTCGTTATTGGAGCAGATCAAGGCCCGGCAGTTCGATGATCCACATTTGGTAGTTCTCATAGAGACGGTACTTCAGGGAGGTGCCAAGGAGGTTTCCATCGGCGAGGATGGTGTGTTGCGGCTTTAGGGCCGTCTATGTGTTCCTAATGTTGACGGTTTGAGAGAGAGGATTCTGAGGAGTCCCACAATTCGAGGTATTCCATTCATCCGGGTGCCATGAAGATGTATCGTGACTAGAGGCAGCATTATTGGTAGTGGAGAATAAAGAAGGACATCGTGGAGTATGTAGCTAGATGTTTGAATTGCCAGCGGGTGAAGTATGAGCACCAGAGGCCGGGTGGCCTATTTCGGCATATGCCTATTCCTGAGTGGAAGTGGGAGCGCATCACCATGGATTTTTTAGTTGGGTTGCTGCAGACTTTGCGGAAGGTTGATTTAGTGTGGGTCATTGTGGATAGGTTGACCGAGTCGACTCACTTCATTCCAGTGGCGACTACTTATACAGCGGAGAGATATGCTCAGATTTATATTCGGGAGATAGTTAGGTTGCACGGTGTGCCGGTTTCCATCATATCAGACAGGGGCCCTCAGTTCACCTCCCATTTCTGGAGAGCCGTTCAGAGTGAGTTGGGGACTCGTGTAGAGCTTAGCACAGCATTCCATCCTCAAACCGACGGGCAGTCGAAGTGGGTAGTTCAGATTCTAGAGGATATGCTTAGGTCATGTGTGATTGATTTTGGAGGGCAGTGGGATCATTTCTTGCCTTTAGAAGAGTTTTCATACAACAATAGCTATCAGTCCAGCATAGAGATGGCCCCGTATGAGGCTTTATATGGTCGACGTTGTCGTTCTCCTATCGGGTGGTTTGAGCCTGGCGAGGCTAAGTTACTAGGTCCAGATTTGGTACAGGATGCCTTGGATAAGGTAAAGTTGATTCAGGAGAGGCTCCGCACAGCTCAGTCCAGACAGAAAAGTTACGCAGATCAGAAGGCATGTGATTTATCATTCATGATTGGCAAGAATGTTCTCTTGAAAGTCTCGCCAATGATGGGCATTATAAGGTTCGGGAAAAAGAGCAAGTTAAGCCCAAGGTTTATTGGGCCCTTTGAGGTGTTGAGGCGAGTTGGGGAGGTTGCCTATGAGCTTTCTTTACCTCCCAGTTTAGCGGGAGTTTATCCAGTTTTCCATGTTTCGATGTTTCGGAAGTACCATGCCGACCTATCCCATGTGTTGGACTTCAGTACTATCCAGTTAGATGAGAGTTTGGTCTATGAGGAGGAGCCAGATGCCATAATTGATAGACAGGATCGCCAATTGAGATCCAAGAGAATTTCTGTGGTGAGAGTCCAGTGGACGGGCCAACCGCGTCGAGGAGGCGACCTGGGAGTCCGAGGAGGACATGCGAAGCAGATAACCCCACTTAGTCAGCAGTCCAGGTACTTTCCTATGTCCGTTCGAGGACGAACATTTGTTTAAGAGGTGGAGAATATAAAGACCCGACCGGTATTTTTGCTTTTTAGAACCCTGTTCGCTTAAATAAAACTTCCCGGGGTTGCTTTAGCTAATTTATAACTTGCGGGGACGGTTGGTTAGGGAGTTGCAAGAGTTTTGAGTAAAATATGTCCATTTACTTCATTAAAATTTTCTTAAAAGACCAAGTTTGACTTCGATCAACTTTTTGGTTAAACGGACCCGAATTCGTGATTTGACGATCTCGGAGGGTCCTTGGGAAAATATGGGACCTGGGAGTATGACCGGAATCGAATTCCGAGGTCCCTAGCCCGAGTAATGAAGTTTTATTTAAAATTATTTAATTGAAGTTTTAGAGAATTAGAGAAACTAAGTAATCCTTGATTCCCAAGGTATCGGGCTCGAATTTTGGTTCTGAAGCTTGGTACAGGTCCGAAATGTTGTTTAAGACTTGCCCATAAAATTTGGTGCCAATTTGAGTAGTTTAAGGGCGTTTTGACCCGTTAGAAGAAAAGTATGAACTTGAGGTTCAATAGTTTGATCCATATGGTTTTAGGGGGTGATTGCAAGATTTATCATTGTTTTGAGTATTTCGTGGGTTCGAGTTGGTCCGCCTCGTAATTTTAGACTTGTCGATATGTTCGGGCGGGGCTTGGGAGCCCCAAGCTTCAAACGAGCGAGGTTCAAGCGAAGTAGGAAAATTGTGGAATAGATGAAGGTTGCTGCTTCTGTCATATCCGCATCTGCGGTTCTAGGACCACAGAAGCGGTACTGCAAATGCGTTCAAACGATCACAGAAGCGACCAAGGGCAGGCCAAGGGATATCACAGAAGGCGCTCTAAAATCGTAGAAGCGATTTCGCAAAAGCGGTCCCCAGACCGCAGTAGCGGTCCAGTCGCCTTAGGCCTATGCAGCAGAAGCGGTCCAGCTTCCGCAAAAGCGGTTTCGCAGAAGCGGGACCCAGACCGCAGAAGTGATCCAGGCATTTTGGGTCATTTTCGCAGAAGCAATTCCATTTCCGCAGAAGCGATTTCCGCAGAAGCGAAAATTGCTGGGGCAGTGGGTTCATTTAATTCGAACTCAAAGACCATTTATTTCATTTTCTACACAACTTAGGGGATTTGGGAGCTTCCAAAGAGAGGATTTCAACATAGCACTTCAAGTTAAGTTACTTCCAATCATTTTTAGTTTAAATACATGTATATTAAGTTGATTAAACACTAAAAATTAGGTAAAATCAAAGGGTTAGAGTTAGACCTAGGGTTTTAATAAACTAAGATTTAATCATGAAATTTGTTTTGAAATGGACTAGAAATCATATATTATTGATCCTTAGGTTGCAGAGAACAACTTCCTTCAAAAAATCTCGGAATCGAGGCACGTGGGCCCGAGGTTAAAATTTAGTAAATTCATGTAGATGGTAGGGGAATTGCTTAAATAGCTAGGAATTGATCTTGTGAGCCTATATAATTAGCTCTTACTCCGTTTAACTAGTTCGGGATTGTTCGTCTTTGAAGTAAGGACTTGGGCTCCTTCTTGGTAATTGGAGGTGCACATTGGATCGAGGTGAGTCTCCTTTCTAACCTTGTACAAGGGATTTGTCCCCATTGGTATAATAAACGAGTGTTTGCTACTAAATGCGGGGGCTACGTACGTACTAGGTGACGAGAGTCCATGCGTAGCTACTATGATACTAATTGTTCGGGTAGTTTAGGACCCACATCATGCCTAATTGGACATATCTTGTATTTAAATTGCCAACATGATCATTTATGACACACTAGAGACATGAGAAGAACAAAAAGTGAACATATGAATTTGCTGAACCCTACAAGAGATTCTTTGTATATGAATGAGCCTTTGTGTGCATTCTTGATGTTTTCTTGATATTTATGGATCGGGTCAATCGCCTCGGTGAAATAGATGCATCTATGGTTCATGTCATTCAATCCTCGGCAGTGCACAATTTATTTTCTGTTGGAGTGGTCCGTCGACCTTAGCATGATTGCGCATAATATATATTTATATGTGCTAAAGCTTAGACATGACATGCTTACTTGATAAGTATTTGAACTATAAATGACAACTGAAATATGGTCAAGAACGTGATTATTGTTTTTCCTTATTACTTGTTAATTATTGGATATTTTTATGCTTAGCATAGCACCTTATCATGATATTATTTTGACCCTAATAAGTATCAAGTCGACCTCTCGTCTCTACTTTTTCGAGATTAGATGGGACACTCACTGGGTACATATTATTTATATACTCTTACTACGCTTTTGTGCTTAATTACGGATCTGAGGCAGATACATCTGGTTACCAGTTCGGTGCATACCCTTGAGTTTGTGGCAGAGACTTTCACTGTGAGCTGCTTCCTTCCTATGCCACTCAGCAGCCGCATGGATTCTTCCTTTACTTTTGTTGTCTTTCTTTATCTTGGATAGTAGGATAGAGATATTTCTTTTGTATATTCTACTAGATGCCCGTACTTGTGACACCAGGTCTTGGCACACACTTTGGTAGACTAGTTTTTGGGGTTGTATTGTTATGTTATTTATTTCATCTATCACTTTCGGGTTTCGATTTCAAATTCGGATAATTATTTCACTTAAATTCCTCTAAAATTAACATAGGGAGATGGAAATGTTCCGCATTGGCTTACCTAGCAATGGTGTCGAGCGCCATCATGACCTATTCATGACATCAACCCGGAGTGCAAGATATCTCGAACATAGTGGCAATCAACTTCAATATGTTTGGTGTTCATGAAACACTTGGGTTCTTGGCAACGTGCAAAGTTGCCTGACTGTCACAAAATATAGAAACATGGGCAGAAATAGGAAGGCCCAAATCACCAACTAAACGAGTTAGCCAAGAAACCTCAGTCACAACCATTGTCAATGCTCTTTATTCAGCCTCAGCTGAATAAAGAGGGACATTGGGTTGCTTCTTACTCTTCCAAGATTTTGGACTGCCCCCAAGAGTGATGTAAAACCCAGTCACTGAACTCCTTGAAATAGCACATGCAACCCAGTCAAAGTCTGAATATGCTAGAAGTGAAAGATCAGAGCTGGCTGAAAGTAGAATACCCTGAGCAAGGGCATTCATGAGGTATCTAAGGATATGTAGAGCTGCCAGCATATGAGGAACATGCGGGGCTTGTAAAAAATGGCTGAGGTGCTGCACTGGAAAAGATATATTAGGCCTGGTGTGCTGCAAGAAGTTGAGTTTGCCAACTAACCTCCAGAAGGTGGTAGTATCAGGCATGGTATCATGCATGTCAAGAACCAGTTTCACACTAGGATCCAAAGGATTGGTAACAGGGGTGAAGTGGTCACAATGAAATTCAGAAAGTAAGTCAGAAGTATAGTTGTGCTGAGTCATAAAAATAACCATGGTCACGAGGGGTAACTTCCAAACCCAAGAAGTAATGGATATACCCCAAGTACTTAATCTTGAATTGAGCATCCACGAAAGCTTTCAAAGCATTCAACTCATCAAGGTCATCACCGACTAATAAAATGTCATCTGCATAGACAGCCAAAACCACCAAAGAAGAACCAGAAGACTTGATAAATAAAGAGTAGTCATTTTTGCTGGACATGTAGCCCCTATACAATAGAGATTCATACAGCTTGGCAAACTACTGTTTGGATTCTTGCTTGAGTCCATAAAGTGATTTCTGAAGTTTGCACACCAAGGGAGGAGAGGTAGAAGAAGAGGGAGAGACTTCCAAACCAGGAGGAACCTTCATGGAGATAATCATGCAAAAAAGCATTGTTGACATCCAATTGGAAAACAGTCCAACCTCTCTTCACAGCTAAAGTGAGAAGACGTCTAATGGTAGTGAGTTTAACAACAGGAAAAAAAAGCCTCAGCGTAATCAACATTTTTCCTTTGTGTGTCCCCTCTTATGATAAGTCTGGTCTTGTACCTCTCAATAGAACCATCAGATTTCTGTTTAATCTTATACACCTATTTGCACGGAATAGCCTTCTTATTTGGAGGAAGGGGAACAATTTCTCAAGTGTGGTTAGCTTCAAGTACTTGAAATTCCTTTAGCATAGCCTCTTGCCAAGCAGGATTAGAGACAAATTATTGGTAAAATTGAGGCTCATGTATGTGTAGTTCACCACTAGAAACCTGAGGGGACACAAAAGCAGAAAAAGAAGAAGGAACAACAGAAGAATAAATATAGTCTTTAATGAATTTAGGAACCTGAACAGGCCTGTCAGACCTCCTAAGTTTAGGAATTGGAACTGAAGGAGGAAGAGGGATAGAAACAGAATCAGGGGCAGCCGAAGGTACAATTGAAGGAGAAACCTCAACAGGAACAGAAGCAGAAACCTTAACATAATCAGAAGAAGGAAGGAAAGTAGGAGAAGGAGAAGGGGACTGATAAGGAAAAATGTGTTCATAAAAAACAACATCTCTAAAAAAAATAGAAAAAGATGACAAGTTAAGTAATTTTTTGTACCCCTTTTTCTCACAAGGGTACCCCAAGAAGACAACAGATATAAACCTAGGTTGAAATTTATCCCTGCCAGGCTTAGGACTGGCTGTATGACGGAGATAGCTGAAGGACTTCAAGTGATCATAAAAGGGAGCATGACCGTGCAGTTTCTGAAAAGGTGAGATGTTGTGTAGGATTGTGGAGGAAAATCTAGTAATGATATAGGTAGCAGTGAGAACACATTCACCCTAGTACTTGAGAGGGAGTTTGGATTGGAATAAAAGTGCCTTAAAGACTTTTAAAAGTTGTTTGTATTTTCTTTCAACAATGCCATTTTGTGGGGAGTGTGAGGGACAGTGATCTAGTGAAATATGCCATTATCAGCAAAGAATTGTAGGAGTAGAGAACTATCCCCCAGTTCATAGGTATTATCAGACCTAAAATATTTAACAGAAGAATGAAACTGAACTTTCACCACTTGAATGAAAGCTTTAAGAATTTAAATGGCATTCTTCTTGCAGGAGATGTGTCCATGTCACTTCAGTAAAGTCATCAACTAGAGTGATAAAATACCTAAAACCATTATAAGTATGAGTGTTGTAAGGGCCTCAAATATCAATGTCAATAAGTTGAAAAGGGAGAGAAGAATGCATAGTACTATCAGCAAATGGAAGCCTATGTTGTCTAGCCAATGGACATACATTGCATAAAATGACACCTTATTTGACAGAAATGAAATAGATCTCATCTTGGCAAATGAAATGTGACCTAATCTTTGATGCCAAAATAAATCATAATATATTACCAACAACAGATGGATTACAAGATGAACTATGACATATAAAATGAGCAACAGAATTTGAAATAACATTTGTGCTAGGAATAGAAACAGAAACATTAGACTGAGCAGAAGAGGAAATAGAACTAGGAACAAATAAAGGAAAATGAGAATCGGCTAAATGCAGGAAGTATAGTCCATTTGCAGCCTTACCAATTTTCAGATGCCTTCTCGGAGAAAGGCCCTATAAAATACAATTATAAATGGTGAAGATTGCAAGACATTTGAACTGAAGAAGTAACTTGTGTACAAAGATCAAACTGAAATGGAATGAGGGAACTAATAAGACATTATGCAAAATCATATCTGCCCTGAGAGTCAAAGAACCAGTAAATATGACCTTACTTTATATCCATTATGTAGAGTAATTAGAAAAGGTGTTACTAAAGGCTTAAAATTGTGAAGTAAGTATTTATGTGGTTTCATATGGTTGATGGCACAAGAATCTATGATCCAAGGGTTTAAACCTAAGTGTGAGACTGCACATGCATGAAAAGAGGTTGAATGCACCTCAGGGTAATTGTACACACTTGCAAAGTTGGCAAATCCTGCATTTTCAGAGACAACATTTTCATAATGAAGAGTAGGAGATGTCTGGACTTGTTGAAGCAGAGTCATAAGATGTTGTTATTGTTCTTTACTGAATCCATGTCCATTGTCATCAGAGGAACTTGGTTTGGTAAAAGCAAAGTCTAGAAGATGTCCATCAGCCTCAACACAAGCTGCAGACTTCCTATTCTTGGTAAACTTAAAATCTGAAGGGAAATCATATAGCTTATAACACTTATCAATGGTGTGCCTAGGCTTCTTACAGTATCTACATGAAAGGTTGGATGATGAACTAGAACCTCTCTTTGCATCAAATTGGACCCTCTTATGAAAACCCCTAGAAGTGTTCATATGACCAGCTGAAGCATTGAAGGAGGCAGAATCATGGGAGAAACCAGGGACAGGAGCAGAGGTCTCTTTCTATTTCTCATCATGTTGTAGCATGGAGTATGCCTTACTCATGGAAGGAAGGGAAGGCATCATAAGGATGTTGCTTTTGCAGGTAGAATAAGACTCATTCAGACCACTGAGGAATTGATAGATTTTCTGCTCTTCAATGAATTTGGGGAGAGCACCACATGAACAAACAGGACCAACATAAGCAGTATTAAGCTCATCCCAAAGACCTCTTAATTTGGTAAAATAGGTAGCAATATCTAAATGACCTTGAGAAGTAAGACTAATTTCCCTTTGAAGTTGAATGTACTTAGAACTATTGTAAGTACCAAATCTCTCATTAATGTCAGTCCATATATCCTTAGTAGTGTAAAAACATATTATACTGTTGGCTATGTCCCTAGACAAAGAGTTTGCTATCTATGCAATGATCATATCATTGCACATTTCCCAAAAATGATAATAAGGAGAGCTCAATTGTGATTTAGATATCCTACCAGTGATGAGACCTAACTTGTTTTTAGCAGAGAGGGCAATAAGAATGCATTTGCTCTAAATGACAAAGCCATTGCCATCAAAGGGAGGGGATACTAGGTGAGCACCTGGACTGTCTGAGGGATGTATGTAGAAAGGATGAGAGGGAGGTATAGTAAAATCATCAAAACCATCAACTGTTGTTGACGAACTCACTTCAGGACTACTCATTTCTAAGCCCTAGTTAAATTAATTTTTTTATAGAAAAATAGAAAATTGGTATTTACCAACACTTCAACCTAAAATTGAGTGATGAAAGGATATTACCGTTCTTCTTTTTAACCTAAAGAAGAAAGGCATTCAATTTATCAGAAGAAAAGATATCACGATCTTTGACCACCGGTAGAGTCAAAAATTGGGGATGAACACACTCCGCAGAATCGAGTCACAAATTTGCCAGAGAAATAGCTCACAATCTCTGAAATTCTCTAACATTCATCATTTATGACCAAATTGATCAAAATCGAAGAAAAATTCAAAGATTTTTCGGCAATGAAAACTTCAATAAGGAAGGGACTTGAGAAACAAACACCGTTAGTGGACATGTGGAGCCATAAACGATCGATAATAGGCTCTGATACCATATTAATTCATTAATTTTTAGTGTAATCGGAATACTTTATTTGGAATTGAAACCCAAATAATGAGAATAGAAAGAGAAAGAGAAAGAGAAAGAGAAGAGCAAAATATGTGAGAAGAGAAATGAAATTTCTTATTATTGTGTTCTGTCCAGAATGTTCGTGTATATAAAAAAAATGAATGACTAAATGAAAATAGGTTGGGTATATATAAAGTCCCAAACCAAATATGAAACAACGAGGCCCAATAGTTAATTCTCTTAGCTGATGTCAAGTGGCCCAGTATTGTCAACACGTACAAAGGGTAAAAGTTCTTTAATTTAGCCTCAAGTTAGTTATCTTTAAACAATCCAGGAGCATAATTTTTTTATTAATAAAGATGGATTAAAGATTAGGCGGAACGACTTCCTGGCCACTTAAATTTATAGGGCTTTTAAAAGACGATACATGAATTTGCACTTTTCCCATTTAAACCCTCCAACTTGATGCAATGGAAACTAATAAATACATTTGACCGTTGACTATACCTATGTGAAAGCAGTGCAACTGACATGGCTAAATTGTGTGCAAATTACGCTGCAAAGGCGCGTGGAATATATTACTTTTATTAAAAAAAATATGAGAATCAAAAAAAA
This sequence comes from Nicotiana glauca, assembly GCA_026770625.1. NCBI lineage: Eukaryota > Viridiplantae > Streptophyta > Magnoliopsida > Solanales > Solanaceae > Nicotiana > Nicotiana glauca. Next base: position 94,888 of record MU771075.1, on the reverse strand, counting down.
ATATAAATGGGACCAAAAGAAGAACAATAAAGAGACCTTCCTCATACCTTCGATCCTACATCTTACCTCTGTACGTAGGATAATGAGACCAAAAGAAGAAGAATAAAGAGACTTTTCCCCTCCCTCCTACCTCTGTACGTAATTGTCACGTATATAATTAAGATATCCTCATACCCTCGATCGACTTCAGTCACATAATCTCTTTTCTTTCATGTTCGGTCTAGGGTTCCTCAATTTCTATCTCTTTATTTTAGCTTTCTTATTGTAATTCGTTTTAGTCCAGCTTCAATTCAATGCAATCAAGCTGAATAATACTTCAAATTTCTATAACATTTGCTCTCTATATACTGGCACTTTTTATTTAGGTTTGGGGATGAAAAAAAGTAAAGAAGAAAGAGGGTGTTGTCCGATGGATCAGACGTGGATCCCAGATATTTGATCTGGGTCAATGATTTGTTAACGGGTTTTTTTTTTAAGGTTTTGGTTAGTTTAAGAGTTGATTAATAAGATTTGATTGATAAAAAGTAAAGCAGAGAAATGAGTTTATCGGAGAGGTAGCCTATAGTGACGGAGATGCCGGAGATGGTGGTTAGGCGGAGGTAATCGAGGGAGTTGAAATTGGCAACAGTGTTAGTAAAAGGTGGGTTTCGATCTATAACTGGGTATTCCGGCTTTGCCGATGTTATGTTTGTGTTTATCTTCCCTATTAACAGCTGCTCTTTTGGCCAGTTGCCGGTGACGTGACACTGAGATGGTTTTTAATCGGAAAATGCAAGTGTCAATAGTTGTATATGTTCGTCTTTGCTATAATTGCGGGTGACAAATTAAATCACTAGATAACCTTGAATATACAGGTGTCAACAAAATGTGAATGAATGGATGATGTGGCAATACAAAATATTAAACTAAATCCATGTCAGCAACAATTGAACAACACGCACAATTACAAGTATTTATTAGTAGCCATTTTTTCAAGTAAAGATGTTCAAATGGGAAATTCAAAAGTTCATATATCGCCTTTACAAACTAATGCAAGTTTAAGTGGTCAAAAACCATTTCGCCTAATGATTGTAGTAAAGTTTAATTGATCATAATAAGAAAATACATGTAAAAAAAGTTACATACTCATTTCAATACATACTTAGCCTTCTCACTTATCCTTGTACTGACACAAATTTTTGATCTACCGGTGAATATAGGACCAAGAATTTATCAACATAAGTAGTACTTGCCTTTTTTCCCCCTTCATATTTATGTTGGGTACAATATCATAATGGAAAACAGATTCTTATTTTGTTTATCCTAATTATTTTACTCGACTGTGAAAAAATACATAATGTGTTCTCCAATCCCGTTATAACTAGCTTTATTTACTTGATCATTTAGGTAAATCGTAAGTATAATCTGACTTTCTAATTAAATTATCGTCCCATTTTTTGGTTACATTTATGGTTGGCACTGCTCTACTAGAAATTGACTTCTAACAGCTGGAAGGAAAGCTAGTAGAAATGATTAAAGCTACATATAAAGTGAGACAAACCCTTTAAATGAGTTACATTTGCTTTCTTGATTCAAATAAAAGACATATAGTAGAATAGTAGCTTTCTCATCATTATCATCATAACATCATGGTCTATGGGTCCAAAATCTGAATCTGTTTAAAATGCATACCATGTTAGTTCAGTTTTCCCTTGACTTTAAAGCTAAGCGTTCCCCAACTAGAATATCTAATCTTGTTATAAAAATTCTTTTACCCGTCAGTACATAAAAATTAAATTCATATTATACTAAATTTTTCAAAGTGAACGGTACGCACAGCTTATAATAATTAATTAAGCCCCTCTTATCTTTACAAGGTAGAAGTAAGGTCTGCGTACATATAAGTGGCGAAATCAGGAATTTCCGCAAGGGTGTTTAAACTTGAAAGAAGTGAAATAAATTTTCCGAAAAAGGGCGTTTAATATATATTATACACCCCTAAAATCTAATATTTTATCTGTATATGCAGTGTAATTTTTCGATGTAATCAATTGACCGCCCTTCGAATAATATAGCTTCGCCCCTAATATATATTACTTTCCCTAGACCCCACTTGTGAGATTATATTGGATTTATCATTGTTGTTTGTTGTTGTATATTGAAGTTTCTTTGCTTCAAATCTAAGCTTAAATTAATAAAGCTAATTCCCTCATGATTCATTTAGGACTAGTGTTCAAGCATGATAAAGAACTCAAATAATTCTTCATCAACAAGCATCATATCAAATTAACAAAACCTCTATGGCAAAGTGAGTACCAAAAGATCTATCCCTCCTTTAATTCCTTTCATCCAACCATTTTCATCACACTCCCAATTCACTATCATGTTTCCCTTCTTCTTTTTTCTCCTTTTCCTCTCTTCTTTCCCATTTACAATAGTCTTTTCCTCCCATTGTACAACTTCAACATCAACCAAAAAATTTGAAAAATGTATGCCACTCCCTTCTCAAGATGCCTCTATTTCTTGGACTTTTCATCCCCATAATGCCACTCTTGATATTGTCTTTTTTGGTTCTTTTATTTCTCCTTCTGGTTGGGTTGGTTTTGGTATTAATCCTACTTCTCCTGAAATGACTGGAACTCGTGCATTAATAGCCTTTCCTGATCCAAACTCAGGCCAACTTGTTCTTTTACCTTACATAATTGATCCATCAGTCAAATTGCAAAAAAATCCACTTCTTTCACGTCCTTTAGATATTCATCTCCTTACTTCTTCATCTACTTTATATGGTGGAAAAATGGCTACTATACATAATGGTGCTACAATTCAAATTTTTGCCACGTTAAAACTTGTTACAAACAAGACCAAAAATATACACTTTGTTTGGAACCGTGGATTATATGTCCAAGGCTATTCACCTACAATTCATCCTACTACAATCAATGATCTTTCTTCAATAGCCACAATTGATGTCCTTTCTGGGTCAGAAGCAAACTATCATAACAATTTCATGACACTAAAATATATTCATGGGGCTATAAATGCAATTTCTTGGGGAATTATTCTTCCTATAGGCGCGGTCACAGCGCGTTACTTAAGGCACGTAGAATCATTAGGACCTGCATGGTTTTACGCTCATGCAGGGATACAATTATCAGGAATTTTACTTGGAACTGTTGGATTTGGATTTGGAATTCGATTAGGGCAACTTTCACCTGGGAGAATTTATGGACTACATCGAAAACTTGGGATCGCGACGTTTAGTTTGGGCATGTTACAAACATTGGCATTGTTTTTTAGGCCTAAGACGACAAATAAATTTAGGAGATATTGGAAATCTTATCATCATTTTGTTGGTTATGCTTGTGTGGTTTTAGGTATTGTGAATGTTTTTCAAGGATTTGAAGTAATGGGAGAAGGAAAGTCTTATACTAAATTGGCTTATTGTTTGTGTTTGTCAACATTGATTGGTATTTCTGTGGCTTTAGAAGTGAATTCTTGGGTTGTTTTTTGTAGAAAAGCAAAGGAAGAGAAGTTGAGAAGAGAGGGATTAATTGGAAGTTCTGGGAAATTTAGTGGATCAAGTCATGGTTGATTCATTCAATTATGGAAAATTTATGTTACAAATTGTCATTATTTTTTTGATAGTTCAAAATATTTGAACTAAGATTTTGGATGTTCTAATGTAATTTTCATATAGATGATCATTGCTTGTCCCTTAAACAAATCCTTTTATTGTATTCTAAAAATTGATTTTGCAACCCACATCTGTGATATTGGATATTTTTAGGGCAAGTTACATATTTGGCCGGTGGGTAGAAAATAATCACATTCGCTAGCAAAATATACATAGAATATGTATGAAATATGTATATTAAAAATCAATATAAAAAAAATATATATATATTTGACGGCTATTATATTTGGGAACGATTATAGTAACTTTTCATCTCTTTCTTTTTGTTACTTTTCTCTCTCTTTGGTGGGCCCCTTTCATTTGGGCTTGAAATCTGCATGAGAAGCCCAAACAAACTTAAGTAAAAATTGCACAGGACGCCGTATTTGGTCGTCCACATTTAGCCTATACCCATTTTTTTAAAAAGTTTTAACTTGTACTAATTTTTTAAACAATTTCAGCCCCCTTTCTCCACCTCCTTTCTCCACGCAAGAGATGCATTGTGCATCCTTCGGTTCAGCGGCGTTTCTTTCGACGTTATCGTCTTAGATGTCCACATGCCTGATATGAATGGCTTTCGCCTTTCAGTTATTGTACAAAGGTGTTTGGCGTTTGGGTTTCGAAGTTATATTTATTTCCAACTTTGGAATAGCAGCGTAGCTTTTGCTTTTTGGCATATGTTGACTTCTAAAATAGGGAAGTAGAAGTCATTGCAGGCAGCATATGAATTGGATTACCCAAAAGAAAAACATATTTGTGAATACTTTCAAGGTTCGAATCATATGGAAAGTCAGTTAAAACTTCAACTCTAAGAAGGCTGAAATCCGCCAGTTACAAACAAAAACTTCAGCTCTAGAGCTGAAGTTCGCCAGTTACAAACAAAAACTTCAGCTCTAGAGTTGAAGTTCGACAGTTACAAAATAAAAACTTCAGCTCTAGAGCTGAAGTTCGCCAGTTATAAAATAAAAACTTCAGTTCTAGAGCTGAAACTCGCTGGTTGCAAAAAAAACTTTAGCTCTAGAGCTGAAGGTCGCCAGTTACAAACAAAAACTTCAGCTCTAGAACTGAAGTTCGACAGTTACAAAACAAAAACTTCAGCTCTAGAGCTGAAGTTCGCCAGTTACAAAACAAAAACTTCAGCTCTAGAGCTGAAGTTCGCCAGTTACAAAACAAAAACTTCAGCTCTAGAGCTGAAGTTTGGGGGCATTTGCATCTATACTCGCTTTTTGGATCACGTTTTAACTTGTGCCCGTTTTGCAAAAAAGAAATTACAAGCGTACTCACTTTTTCACGTAACTTCAGCATATGGGGCTGAAGTAGCAAAGGCAATCACACAAAACTTCAGCATTCTAGTAGACGGGCCTGAAGTAGCAAAAATTGCTAAACCAAGTGTGTTGAAGTTTTTGTTTGTAATTGTTGAACTTAAGCATTCTAGTGCTGAAGTTTTTATTTGTAATTGCTGAACTTAAGCATTCTAGTAGCTGAGTTTTGTGATGCTGAAGTTATTTAGTTTATTTGTAAAAACTTCAGCACTAAATAAGCTGAAATTTTTTTGTCCTGGATAAGCTTTTTCAAAAACTTCAGCAGAAGATGCTGAAGTTATTTAGTTCATTTGTAAAAACTTCCGCACTAAATAAGCTGAAGTTTATTGGTCCTAGATAAGCTTTTTCAAAAACTTCAGCAGAAGATGCTGAAGTTATTTAGTTCTTTGTAAAAACTTCAGAACTAAATAAGCTGAAGTTTTTTTGTCCTGGATAAGTTTTTTCAAAAACTTCAGCAGAAGATGCTGAAGTGTAACGGCCCAACCGGTCGTTTTGAGCATTTGCATTTCGCTCACCAGTTCTCGGGCATGACTAGCCCCGTATTATGTATTGTGACTTATGTAAACCGTCGGTGTGGTTTGTAGGTTAATCGAAATGGATATGGAAGAATGGTTCTCAGCTTGAAGCTTTAAATTTAAAATATTTGACTCAGTCTTGACTTTTAGTATTTGAGATCGGATTTGGATCTTTATGATTTGGTTAGCTCTGTTTGGTGATTTGGGACTAAAGAGCGTGATCAGAATGTATTTTGGAGGTCCGTGGTAGATTTAGGTTTGAATTGGCGAAATTGGAATTTCAGCATTTTCCGGTTGATAGTGGAGATTTGGATATCGAGGTCGGAATGGAATTTCAGAAGTTGCAGTAGGTCCGTTGTGTCATTTGTGACGTGTGTGCAAAATTTCAGGTTATTCGGACGAGGTTTGATAGACTTTTTGATCGAACGCGAAATTGGAAAGTTTTTGGAATCCCAAGGCTTGAATCCAAGGGTATTTTGTTGATTCAGCCTACTCATGACTCGTGAGACCTAGTAACCTAGGCTCTGATACCAACTTGTCATGACCCAATTCCCAAACCCGATCGTGATAGCGCCTCTCGTGAAGACAAGGCCAGCCAACAGAACAACAATCCCCCTTTTTAACAATTAATAAATATAAATGAATGAATAATACGACTTAATGACATTAATAGCCGACATTTACCACCCAACAAAACCCGACCGGGGTGTCACAAGTCATGAGTATCTAGAGAAGTCGAAATACAACTACAGGGCCAACAATATACAGAATAAAATTTAGAACCAAAGGAAATAAGCCGTTGCCGCGAACGCTGGCGGTCACTCTGCTCAGCTTCAATAGTAATACCTTCAATCAGCTAATAACCCGCTACCGGGTGAACAATACCTGCAACTGCACGTGAGGTGCATGGAGTAAAATGAGTACTCCAACTCAGTGAGTAATAAAAGTAAATAATAACTGAGCAGCCTGAAATCACGTAAAGCAACCAACATGCTATACAGAAGCGGGATACGCTTTATGAGAAAATAGTGAAATTAGTGAAATCTTTAGAAATGTTTCGGCTCAGTTCAAATCTCTTTCGAAAATGGTCTTTTCAATAATTACGAAAACGGTTTCAAAATAGTTAGTGTTGATTAGCACAGAAAATCCGCCCCTCAGGCACAAATACCATAGTATAACAGGAAAAAGGCAAGAAGTATGCAGAATGAGCCCGTAAAAGCTCGCCCCTCGGGCAATATCTCAAACTGAACCAGCCCCGTGGGCTCTCTCTCTCTCTCTCTCTCTCAAATCCCTCTCAGAGACAGTATCACATAATAACCGCTGCGGCGCGCAGCCCGATCCACATATCGCTGCGGCGTGCAGCCCGATCCATATGGGTACCCGCGCTCACTGTGGGTATGCAGACTCCGGATGGGCTCCTACAGCCCAAGCGCTATATATCACTGCGGCGTGCAGTCCGATCCAATATATACATACTGCGGCGTGCAGTCCGATCCAATATATACATACTGCGGCGTGCAGTCCGATCCATATAATATACTACTGTGATGTGCAGTCCGATCCATATAATATACTACTGTGGCGTGTAGTCCGATCCATATATAATCCTCACATCCAGGCCCTAGGCCTCACATCCCTCCGTGTATCCTCACATCCGGCCCTCGATCGCACTCAGTGAGAATATCGTCACAAGCCCATCGGACACTAGTAAAATAGTAGTCCTCAGCCTAAATTATCATTTAAATTATCATTTAAGACTCAATATGAGTGAAATTGGCTGAGTTGTAAAGTAGTGGAGAAATAGTATGACTGAGTTCAAGTAATAAGTCAAAACAGTGAGGAAGACAGTGAAAACAATCCCCGAAGGGTTCAAATAGTTAGCACGAAGCCCAAGTACGGCAATCAGCCCAAATAACAGTGATAACAAATAAATTCTAGTCAAATACACGGTAAAATCAACAACCGGGACGGACCAAGTCACAATCCCCAACGGTGCTCTACCCCACGCTCATATTCGGCGTGCAAGTCACCTCAATACAGCACTATGATGTGCAAATCCAGGGTTTCAAACCCTCAGGATATCATTTATAGGTATTACTCACCTCGAACCGGTGAAATCTCTAGCTCGCGACGCCTTTGCCCCTCAAACCGGCCTCCACGCGCGTCGAATCTAACCAAAATCAGGGTGAATACATCACAATATGCTAAGGAACAATACCCAATCGAAAACAATCGAAAAATATCAAAAATCTCGAAATTAGCTAAACTCGAGCCCCGGGCCCACTTCTCAAAAAATTATAAAACTCACATTACCGGATTCCTCGTCTCGCCACGAGTCCATACATACCAAGAACTCCCAAATCCGAGCTCAAATGACCTATCAAATCCCAATTTAAAATATCAAAAATTCAAGCCCTAGCTTTACCCCTTTTTAATGAATTTCAACCAATTTTCATGTAAAATCTAACATAATATTGTGAATTTAGGCCAAGGAACTTATCTCTAATCATTCCTCCTTGAATCCCTCTTCAAAATCGCCTCAAAGCTCCCAAGGCTCGCTTAGAAATGGTGGAAAATACATAACCCTCGCAGATGAAAAAATAATATTTTAAACCTTCTGCCCAGGTCGATTTTCACTTCTGCGGATCCAACACCGCCTCTGCAGTTACCGCTTTTGCGAAAATTATTCCGCTTCTGCGGAAGTCACTTAAGTGCCACGACCGCTTCTGCGCCTCATCGCTCGCTTCTGCGAGGCCGCTTATGCGGACCCTTGTCCACTTCTGCGGAAAGGTCAAGCCCCCACTAGAACCGCTTCTGCGACCTCCCCGCCGCATATGCGGAATCGCCTATGCGGTCCCTTTTCCGCAGATGTGGAAATGACAGAACCAGCAAACTCCAAAACATGCAACAAACTCCAAACTCTCCATTAAACCACCCGAACTCACCCCAAGGCCTCTGGGACCTCAACCAAAAGCACATACATGATCTATTACTTTATTCAAACTTGCTCGAATCATCAAATCACCATCGTTAACATCAAAAATCATCAAATTTCCTCAAATCAAAGACTAAGTTCAACCAAAACTTCCGAAACTCGCATTCGATCAAAAACCGGACCAAACGATGTCCGATTGACCTGAAAATTTGCACACATATCCAAAATCACCCAACGAAGCTACAGCAACTCTCGAAATTTCATTCCGACCCTCGGATCAAAATCTCACCCATCAACCGGAATTCACCAAAATACTAACTTCGTCAATTCAGGCCTAATTCTATACTGGACCTCCAAATTCAATTCCGATCGCACTCCCAAGTCACAAATTACCTCCCGGAGCTAACCGAACTATCGGAATTCACATCCGAGTCCTCTAACTCATAAGTCAACATCCGGTTAATTTTTCCAACTTAAGCTTTCTTAAAAGAGACTAAGTGTCTCGTTTCTTATCAAAACCATTGCAAATCAACCTGATTACACAAGATACGGATAATGAAGCATAAAGAAGCTGAAAATGGGGAAGCGGTAATACCTGAGACGACGGGTTGGGTCGTCACATCTATAAACCTACCTTCGCGAACTTCAGCCTTGTTCCACCATTTTTTAGACGGGTTGAGAGCTTTTTGAGGGGATTTGCAGAGGGATTCAAGGGATAAATCTTGGAGGTAAGATTTTTGAACTCAATACTTGATTCTATGGCATTATTTTACTAATTAGGCCTGAAATAATTGGAAATTAAGGACTAAAATTTGAGAGCTAGGGCTTGGTATTGGAGAGTTTCAATTGGGAATTTGAGGGGCCATTTGGGGTCCGATTTTGATGTACTTGATATGTATAGACTCGTGGGAGGATAAGGATTCTAGTGTTATCGAATTCTGAGATGTGGGTTCAGGGGTCGGGTTTGGCCAATTTCGGGATTTTGAGTCTAATTTGATAATTTTCACATGGGCTTTATCCCTATGGCGTGTATTGATGATATAATTCTGATTTTGGATAGATTCGAGGTGATTTGAGGCCGAGTCGAGTGGCAAAGACATCACAGTGTAGATGTTCATCCGGTTTGAGGTAAGTACTGATTGTAAATGTTGTCCTGAGGGTATGAAATCCCGGATATCACATCGTTGTACTACTTTGAGGTGACACACATGCTAGATGGCGAGCGTGGGATCGTGCACCCGCAGGGATTGTGACTTGGTCCGTCCCGTGGCAACTATATAGTTGCATATTTTGATATATTGTATATGATATCCATGTGTTTTAGAAATTGGTTTGTTAACTTGGGCTGAATGCCATGTTTGGGCCTTTGTGTTGATCAGTTTAGACCCTTAGGGGTATTTTACTACTTTCCTCACTCTATATGACTTGAAAGCATATCCTCAGTCATGTTTTACCTGCTTATTGTTTAATCCAGTTTCATTACTCTACTTCTTAATATATGAAAACTGTTTGGGCTGAGTTTCCCTGATTTTCACTTATGTGCCTAAGTGGCTGTGAGGTTAATGACTGAGAGAGGTTAAGGACTTAATGGTGAGGATTTTATATAT
>MU771075.1:70939-83159 GCA_026770625.1 Nicotiana glauca | reverse complement strand
AAATATATATATATATATATATATATATATATATATATATATATATATATATATATATATATATATATATATATATATAAAATGAGAGTTGAGTCTCGAGTGACAGAGAGACTTGCCCGAGGGGCAATATATATATATATGAGTGATACTTTGCCCGAGGGGCTTATTTTTATGAAATGACTATTTTCACTCCTCCTTAAAGTGAGTCTCTATTGAATATGTCGATTAAATTACCGATTTTACTCATCTTTATACTGAGCCTCTATTGAAAATGTTAAACAAATATTTTGAACAACTTTCATCGAAACTGGAGTTTTCACGAGAAGTTCGATAGTTAATCACTGATTTGGCCTTGTTATCTCCTTTGAGACTTTTTCTATTATGAGATGTATAGTCTGCCCGAGGGGCTGTATACGGACTACGTTTTGCCTGAGGGGCCGATACGATTTTTATCACTTTCACTATGTACTACATTGAACCTCTACTAAAACTGTTAGAAAGATATTTTTCAAAGGATTTTTACTGAAATCGGAGTTTAACGAGATGATTTGATTTGTATCCTGTGTTGGAAACGCACTGTACCCACTGTGGTGTTATGACGTGGTTTACGTGATTTCTTACTGCTCAGTAATTATTTACTTTTATTACTTACTGAGTTTGCATACTCACATTTCTCCTTGCACCTTGTGCAGATCCAGATATTTATGAGCTTGGTGGCTGGTTCATCAAAGCTAGCACGGTAGTTTCCTGGCTTTCACAGCCCTACCTTTCTCCTTCCTATTCTAGTACTTTGTATTTTTCAGACTTGTTATGTATGAATTAGACAGTATTGGGGTATATTTAGAGGCTCATGACTAGTGACACCAAATTCAGACTGTGTTAGTATATTTTGTACTATTTTTCGCATATTTCTGTTGATGTTACATTACATATGAAGAATTTGAGACTTAAACGATTCTAGAAAAATGTTTTTTAAAAAAAAAAAGCTTGATGTGGTAATTGTTGGGTTGGCTTGCCTAGTACTGTGATAGGTGCCATCACGGCCGGGGTATTTGGGTTCGTGACATGAAGTTATTTAGTTCATTTGTAAAAATTTCAGCACTATATAAGCTGAAGTTTTTGAAAAAACTTATATAGTTTTTTGACTCATACAATCACTATATAGGATCTTCGTTTTTTTCTTCTTTTTGAACGTTTTTATGGAGCAGATCAGTAATTATATTAGAAAAAGGTGCCTTAGTGAAAATAAATCAAATAATCATAAAGTTTAAGTGATAAAAGTGAAACTATTACTTTAACCCCACACATCAATTCATTTGATTCAAAGAAAAAAAGAATATATAAAAAATGTGAAAAAAATAAAAAGAAATCGTGCAGCTTATGTTAGTTGATTCATTGTTATTGATAAGTTGTAATCAATTTATTAGGACTTAAATTTAGTTGTCCCAACTCCCAATGAAGACCAGATGCTAACCTGTGTTATCGTACTGAAAATATCTTAAGAAAACGAAGGAAGAGAAAGGGGGCTGAAGTTGTTTTAAAAGTGGTTACAAGTTAAAACTTTTTTTAAAAATGGTATAATTTTTACAGCCAAACACCCATGTTTATAGGCTCAGTTAGCTGTTGAGGACTATATCCCTCAAAGTCTTGACTTGTTTGTGTAAAGAAATAAGGGGGAATGACACGGTTACCCACAAAAGTAAAACTATTTACCTTTATCTACCGATTTATTTTTCTACCCATAAATAAATTACATTTCCTACCCATAGTATTTTTGTGGGGAATTTTTTCTTTATTGTCCAATTATTTTTATTTCTATGCTTCTTTTCTTTTCTTTTTTCTTTTTTCTTTTTTTTTCTTTTCTCCTTTTCTTTTTTCTCGTTTTCTTCTTATTTTTTTCTTTATTCGTTTTCTAATTTCATTAAACTTTTTTTCTCAATATTCTTTTTCTCTTCGTAATCTAATTTTATTTACTGTTTTCACTATTTTTTTTATACTATTACTAAAGAAAAATTAAATTGTGTACCAATTAAATGTAGCTAATACAATCAAAAAATATTAACTAACATATGATACCATTATAGTATATAGATATATCAACATGGTATAAAATTGTACGCAAAGAGTTAAAAAAAATTTTAATTCAGTTATTAAACTGAAATAATATCAATTGTCAATAAAAATTTTAAAAAAGTATAAAAGGATCTAATTGTAAGAGTGTACCATTACATTATATAGCATATAATATTTATTTTTTATGCATTTTTAATTTGCCCCTCACGCTGGATAAAAGCTTAAAGCAAATTAAAAGGGAAAAGATAAGTGAATTTACAGATAATAAGTATACTATTATGGTAGATTGTATACTATTACAGCATACTGTTACAGTATATTACATATTATTACAGTATACTATAATAATATATTATATACTATATTGTATACTGTTGCAGTATAACTATATACTCCTATAGTATATTGTATATTATAGCGGTATACCGTTAGGTAACTGTGTTCTTCTTCGATTATTACAATATACCGTTGCAGTATATTGTAAGTTATAATAGTATAATATTACAGTATTGCTATATACTCCTACATCATATCGTATACCATAGTGGTATACTACTATTGGGTAGTTGTGTTCTTCTTCGATTTTCAGTTGAAAATTTTGATCTCAATCATCTCAAATCAGCTCCAAATGCTATCGAATTTCATTATGAACTTTCAGAAGGTACTATAAGCAATATTTAACAGCACCTACTTTGAATCAAACAATCTTCATAAATAAAATTGAGCTTCAAGCCCAATAATGGTGGATATTCAAAAACACATAAAACTTTAGATCTGGGAAGCTTACTCGAAAATACTATAAGCAATATTTTATAGCATCCACATCGAATCAAACAATAAATCTTCAAAATAAAATTTTAAATTCTGGAGCTTCAAGCTCAACAATGGCGGGTCTTCATACACATATAAAAATCATAAGAAGAGGAGGTAGAGCAATAGCTTGGGTTGACTCTCTTGATGAAGATCGATCTAACAGAGGAGAAGTAGATCCATTAAAGTCCACTACCAAGTAAGCTTGCAAAAATGAAGTCAGATGTTTTAACTTTTTATACTTCAAATGTGAAGGCAAATATCTGTGAAGGCAAATATATGTGGGACGGATAAATAGTCTTGATTTCATAGGTAGGAAAAGTAAATAGTTTAGGTTTAGGTATTTATGGGTAAATAGTTTGGGCTTAATGGGTATAAGTAAAATTTTCTCAAGAAATAAGGTACGAGGCTGACTACTGTGTTGGTTATCAGTTCACATGAATTCAGTAATTTTTGCTCGAATTTTATATATTTATGACATTCATCACTATATTCCACCTATCGTTATCTTCAAAAGAAAAAAGAAAAATTCTACACCAGCTCCATTTTCGTATCATATTTTTCCGTTAAATGTCATACTAAAAACAACAAAAACGTTCTAACATGGTCTTCTAACCAGCTCAGGCAAAATTCTAAGACATACATTATAGATATGTGCACTACAATAAATTTAAAGAAGAAAAAATAAAATATCGTTGAAACTTAATGTCACAAAGATACTAAAGAAAAAATGGTACTCCCTCCATTTCAAATTAGATGAGGTACTTTCCTTTTTAGTCCGTTCCAAAATAAATGATACATTTTTAAATTTGAAAATAATTTAACTTTAAACTCTTTATTTTATTCATTTTATCCTTAATGACAATATTTTATAACCACACAAATGTCATGACCTCATAATGTTTTTACCCCTTAAGCTTTTAAGATCACAAATTTCAAAAATCTTCTTCTTTTAACTTAAAGTTCGTGTCGAGTCAAACAATCTCATCTAAATTGAAACGGATGAAGTATTTAATTTGTCAAGAATGGGATTCAAGCCCAAACAAACTTAACTACCATAGGCCCATTAGCCTGGGCTAAACACCTATGTTTATGGGCTCGGTTAGCTGTTGAGGACTATATCCCTCAAAGTCTTAACTTGTTTGTGTAAAGAAATAAGGTACATGACTAATCTACTGTGTTGGTTATCAGTTCACACATAAATTCAGTAATTTTCGCTCGAATTCCATATATTTAAGACATTCATCACTATATGTCACCTATCATTATCTTCCAAAAGGATAAAAGAAAATTTTTAAACCAGCTCCTTTTTCGTATCATATTTCCGCATTAAATATCATACTAAAAACGTTCTAACATGGTCTTCTAACCAGCTCAGGCAAAATCCTAAGATATATACATTATAGATATGTGCATTACAATAAATTTAAAGAAGAAAAAATAAAAAGATCGTTGAAACTTCTAATCAATGTTACAAAGATACTAAAGGAAAAATTGAATTTGTCAATTCACATGAAATCAGTAATTTTTGCTCGAACTCCTATATTTTTAAGAAATTCACTATATGCCACTTATTATATTCCGAGAAGAAAAATTCTAAACTAGCTTCATTTTCGATTTCCCATTAAATGTCAATGATATTTGTCAAGAATGGGATTCGAAAACTTCTAATCAATGTCACAAAGATACTAACGGAATAAAAGGATATTTGTCAAGAATGGGATTCGAACCCATGCCCTTTCGGACCAGTACCTGAAACTGGCGCCTTAGACCAACTCGGCCATCTTGACAGTTGTGAACGCATTCATCAAAAACTGTATATGTATCTTATTGACCATATGACATATATTTTCTACTCTTATCTATATAATTTTTCCTGTGGTAATGCTTAAAGCATTTCCTAGCTCAGTAGTTGTGGGCTTGAAATGAAATCAGAGTTGCTAAGAGGTTTAATATATTTCGTTATAAATATTTGAAATTTAGGATTTATTGTGGAAACGTTTATAATCTGATCTCTTCATTTGGCATTATATTGTAATATGATATGGTTCAAAAGTAATAGGATTTACAATTCCGTTCCCATTATTACACTGTTGAGTAGTGGTTTTTTTGCCTTCAAATAGTGTTGTTGAAAACCAAGTCATATGAACCACATAAAATGGATACCAAATCCTATGACTGCATATCTGCAATTCACATTCTTGACCAAATCAATAATTTCACACATATTTTGACTCAGATTATTTGAACTTTAGGGACTAGGGTTCTCCACGAGACATTTTTGGTGCAATACACTAGTTAAAAAAAATTTAATTAATATTCTTTTAAAGAACATACAAAAATCAAATATGACAAGTAAAAGAGATCGGAGGAAGTATTAATTAAATTAAGAATTGTTAGAACTATCTTAAGTCATACAAATATATTTGATTATAGGTATAACCTCTAAGGAATCGTCAGGTAGGGTGTATATAGTATTAAATATTGTGTACTATGCTTTTTTGGTGCTTATACTTTTCTGAGCCGATGGTCTATTAGAAATATCGTTTTTATCCCCACAACTCATAAAATAGGGGTAAGTTCTGTGTACACACTACTCTCCCCAAATCTCATGGTGTGAGATATACTAGGTATGTTATTATTGTTGTTGTACTAAATATTGTGTATTTGTTATAAATAGAATTCTATTGAAGGTCAATGTCTATATTTTAGAGAGATTTGAAGGTTTGTTACTTGGTGGCTAAGTCACTTTTCCCCTATAAATAGAGGGTTCTATTCCATTGTAATTCATCTCAAAGCAATAAAAATTCTCTCTCTCTTTCTTTGCAATATTCTTCTTTTATTCTTTTATAACACGTTATCAGCACGAGACTCTAACCAATTGAGTAGAAGCTTTGGGATTGAGCATAATGATTGTCAATTGTTCCATGAACTTGCTTCAGGATTAAATTCTGGATTTAAGGTAAGTATTTTACTTTATTTTTCTCTTTTAAATTCTTGAAATTCTATTATAACTGTAATAGAGTTTGTAAGAAATTATAACCACCCGAAGTGGTCAAATTTCTATGTCTTGTCATGATCAAATTTATGTATGATTATGGGCATAAGAAGTGAAAACTCGTCCTATTGAATTTTCTTCATTCACATTCCCTTAAGAGAATATGGTAGCAGTATATTATAAGTCCGAAAGAAGACAAAATTATTACCGCGAAGGTATCAACGGATGTGGACATGGCAATAGAGGAAATTATAATCGTCATCATTGTAGTAAAGAGAATAATAAGGATTCTCAAAATAAGTCTTCACTCTGTGAAATTAATGTTTGTCATTGATTTGACATGAGATTTCGTAAAGCATATATAGTTGACTATGGTTCATTCATGATGAGAATGTGACAACATCTGATTTATGAATACATATTCATTCTTGGAAGAATATGAATGTGCTAGTGGTAGTGAATATATCACACTCATCTCTAAGAGGAGGTTTGAGATGAAATAAGAAAATAATTCCATTATTATGGCATGAATGATCATTGATAACATACATATTGTGATTATGCCTAAAATATTATGGCAATATTATAATTTTAGGGCAAAAATAATGAAAATAACATATCTTGCCTATAATAATTTTGATCATGATCATAATGGTCTAACTTTCTCTTTGAAAGAGATGTTCACAATATGAATATTGATGAATATATGGTAGTACAAAGTTAATTGAGAGCTCTAGAAGAGCCAATTATTACTATTTTGGAGAAATAAAATTGATTATCAATAAGATATTGTGTCGTAGTAAGTCTCAAAGAAACTTATCGAGTTTCTAAAGTATACACGAAAGCGATTGGTTATATTAAGACTATAAATAAAGGAAAATTTTGATATCTACTATTAATAACCCTTGTAGCGGCGCAATATGTATGTAAAAAGACACTCGCTTTATTCTCTAGTTTGTACTACACAAACAAAAGAATGCCACAATAAAATAGAAGTCTATTGATATAAAAATTCATATCATAATAAATTTGGAATGTATTCATAATTGCACACGTCATGGTGTAAACCTAAAGTTTATCAATATTGATAATTTATCCGGTTGGCATAATCAGTTTAGCCGTGTTAATTTAAGCATAATATGCAAAAATAAAAGAGATTCACATGGGTAAATATTACAGAACTCGAACGTTCTTTATGAATTCTCTAACGTTGCTTGTTCTCATTAACTAATAGACCAACTAAAATTGGGATTGAATCACATTAATACTGAAAATATCAAAGGTGAATATGGGTCCATTCACCTGCCACGTATACCATATATGATGCATCAATGAGATGGTTACGTGTGCGATTATTATTAACGGGCAATATGGTGTTTGTAAAATAGCTTGCTCAATAATTTAATTTAGAGCAGATTGCAGATTTTTTATTCAAGATAGTTCATCTTGATAATCAAATCTCTGCCGACGTCAACCTTCAAGAAGCTAGTACACAAGATTGGGATGCGAAGGCTCAAAGATGTGAATTGATGCTCTCATCAGGGAGAGTTAATATGCGTTGTACTCTTTTTTTCATAAAAGATTTTGTCCCACGGGGTTTTCCTTGCAAGGTTTTTAACGAGGCAACCAAAAGGTGTATTTCTAAACATGTATACTATTTTTCCTTCTCTAGATTTTTTTTCCACTGATTTTATTTTAGTTAAGGTTTTTATGAGGCACATTATCTGTTGAATAAACATTCAAGGGGAGTGTTATAAATAGAATTCAATTTAAGGTGAATGTTTATATTTAAGAGAGATTTGAAGGTTTGTTACTTGGTGGCTAAGTCACTTTTCCCCTATAAATAGAGGGTTATATTCCATTGTAATTCATCTCAAAGCAATAAGAATTCTGTCTCTCTTTCTTTACAATATTCTTCTCTTTTATTATTTTATAACAATATTAGTAATATTGCTTAGCAATGCAGAGATTAGGTATATTGGAACTATGTTCTTATCGATTATTTATTTTGTTGTGTTACAGATTTTAAAAGGACAATTCTGTCTTTATACATGCTTACGGGGGAGGATGCAATGTGGCAGTTACGGGTTCAATAGAACCCGTAACTTTCGATGCATAGTAAAAATTTATGTGTAAAAATTCATTAAAATTACAAAAAATAATAGATATGAACACATAACTTTAAAAATATAATGTGTTCAATGTTAAGAAAAATTAAAATTGAACCTGTAGAGTTTAAATACTGAATCCATCCCTGCATGCTTATTTATGTATTAAAAATTATAGTATTGCTAATTCTATGTATAAAAATAATACTAAATAAAGTGATTAAAAAATACTACCAAACAAAATATTAATAATATATATATATATATATATATATATATTATTATTTTTCCAAATACCCCTAGTTATAACCAGACAAAAGAGAAGTAATTTGCAAATTACGTTGTTATTTTCGCACTCGTAGTAGTCAAATTGTCAACAGTCAGGTCAAAGTAAGGTAACAGTTCAAAGATTTCAATAATAGAGGTCCATTATTATTTTGACAAAAATAAATAAATTAATGTCCATTATTAAAATCCACATTCTAGTACATAACATTATTGCGAAAGCAGTATAAAAGTAACAGCTCCAAGTACTAATAATTAATCAAAACATATGACCTTTATTTCAAGAACTGGATTCCCTCTACAGTTTCAGTTCAGAAGTCAGACAGTTCTATGAATTTTATTAGCCATCACTCTCCACCTAAATTATAGGTAGCAGCAGCCACATGGCTCCACACAAAACTCAAAGATTGACTTCTGTGCAGAAAAATACACAAAAAAGCAAGAAAAAAGAAAAAAAGTTTTTTGTCTTTATACTCCTCAAGGAGTGTACTAAATCAGAAAAATACATAATACCCTTTTCTCTCTCTGTCCTCACATTTTTCTGTAATCTTCAAGATACTTGTGAATTATTGGTCCCTTTTTATTCTCCCTTTGAATTTTGCCTTTGAATTCTTGAATTTGGTGTCCATTATAAAGTTGGCTGCTTTATTGGGTATGCTGCCTTTGGTTTTTTGGGGGGCTCTAGAGAAAGTTTAGAGACGGTCACCCAATATTTAATTCTTGATTTTGTCTGTTAGTTGTGCTACAATTTTGCACAAAATCAGTCTGTTGTTTTTTTACTTAAGCAGTGAATCTGAAGTTGGGAGCTGGGACAAAGTTCAGCTCTGGCTCTTATGTAGGTAAGTGCTAAACAATTCTCCCAATTTCACAATTTAGCTGTCAGTTTGAGTACCTTTCAATAGAATTTCTGTTGCTTTCAATTTCCAAAGGTCTACACACTAACCTCCCCATACTTCAACTTGTGAGAATATAATAGATTTGTTGTTGTTGTGCTCACTTTCAAAAAAGTGAACTTTTTTGATAATGGAACCTCAAAAAGCAGTTACAATGGCAAAATCACCTGTAGTTTATGACCCTTTGAAACCAAAGTCTGATTTTATTGGGGTTCTTGATGTTTATGTACATCAAGCTAGAGATATTCATAACATATGCATATATCATAAACAAGATGTTTATGCCAAGATTTACTTAATTAGTTATCCAGAAGAAGCTGTTTCGACCGATACTATTAATGGTGGGGGAAAGAATCCAGTTTTTAATCAGAGTCTTCGACTCAATGTTAAGAGTGTTGAAACATCAGTGAGATGTGAGATTTGGATGATGAGTAGGGTTAAGAATTATTTGCAAGATCAGTTGTTGGGATTTACCTTAGTGCCTCTTTGTGATGTTCTTGCTGAGAATGGAAAGCTAGAACAGGAATTCTCCTTGTCGTCGAGTGATCTCTTCCATTCGCCATCTGGTTTTGTGCAATTGACACTAACATATACCGGTGCAACCCCAGAAGTCTTAGAGATTTCCACACCAGGCCATTCTTTGGCTGCAGCAAATGACTGTGACGAAGGTCGTGGAATAGCTGACAGTATTCCCTGTGAATTGGTTAACATTGAGTTCCCGGACCCCAAAATTGTGAATGAAAATGAAAGAATGGTTACTGAGTATTATTCAATTCCCTGCACTGAGTTGGATAGTCAAAGCTCTGAGCATATCGACTCCATGGAAAATGGTGATCACATCTCTCCCGAGAACGTTGAGCATACGCCAGAAAGCGCGGTTGTTGAAGGTCAAGATGTCACTGAAATCAAGAAGTTAGAGACTTCAACCAAAGGTTCTCAATCAAACTCACCATCTGTTTGTGACACCAAACAAACATCAAACTCTCCGAATGAGGAGTCTGTGTTGCCTCTGAAGGATGGTAGTAAGGACAGTGCAAAAGAGGTCGATAGCACCACGCCTTCTGTTGCTGTTAGCACGTTCACACCTCCAGTTGTCAACGTGAGCATTGTACCAGAGCAAAAGGTTGTGCAGCAAGAGATAGTCGATATGTATATGAAAAGCATGCAGCAATTCACCGAAGCTCTAGCAAAGATGAAACTTCCTCTGGACATGGAAAGTGGATCAGCCGTCCAAAATGGAAATGACAACACAGAGAGCTCCGGTTCAAGTGAGAAACCACAAGCGCGTCCAAGCGGCCAAAGCCCAAGAGTGTTTTATGGTAGCAGGGCCTTCTTCTGAACTGTGGTTCCAATTGAAACAGTTCACAAAAGAAGTTGCTTGTATTTTTAATATCTGCTTGAATTTATTAGCTTGTAGTTGAGCTTAGACAGAAATATTTCCAGTTTAATTAGTATAATCAGGAAGAGGTTTTCCTTGAACTTGTGCCTTTTCTCTATTATGAATTGTGTTACTTAATGTGACCCTTTCTTTGGTTCCTGTCAATTAACAATCCACTGTCTTTACATCTTTCATTTTCTAACACTGATCTCAAGAAGTTTTGAATCTTTCATTTCCTAAACACTTAGTTCAAGACTTAGTGATAACACTGAAACTGTGCATGCTTTTATGTTATTAACAAGGTAAAATTTCATTACCTGCTTAAAGTGTTCATGTTTTGTTTAATCTTATCGTGTTTGAAGTTCCAAGTTTTTGCATTTTCACTCTATTAATTCAAGAAGGGGAACCTTGGAGCAACAGTAAAGTTATTTGTGTGATGTTGTGACCTATATGTCGCGGGTTTGAGCCATGGAATCGGCTACTGATGCTTGCATTAGGATAGCCTGTCTACATCACATCCCTTGGATGCAACCCTTTTCGGGACCAAGCGTGAATGCGGAATGCTTCGTGCATCAAGTTGCCCATTTTTACTCGGTTAATTCAGACTTCCGAAGGAGTGTTCTGTTTAGTGAACCATATATATGCATGGATTTAATGTTTGTGTCCATGACAAACTTGAAACTGAAGTGCTTGAAATAGATCTTGATTTCAATTTAGGGTGTGTTTGGTACGAAGAAAAATATTTTACGGAAATGTTTTCCAATTTTTCCATGTTTGATTGGCTTAAATGTTTTGGAAAATATTTTGCTCATGAACTCATTTTCCTCTAATTGGAGGAAAATATTTTTCCCATCAAAAGAAGTAAAAACATTTTTCAAAACTTTTTTTTATCGTTCTCCACTCTATTCCCCATCCACACCAATCCTCACCAACCCACCCTACCCCTAAACCACCCCTACCCACCCACCCTAACCCCTACTCACCACCCACCTTAAATAGAACTACTCTATTATTAAGAGTACTTTCTTTTCATATTGTATCCAACAAAATAAGTATATTTTTTACGATGTAGTAAAAGTATTTTGTTTCATTTCATTTCAACAAAACGAGAACTTTATTTTCATGATATAGAAAAAGTATTTTAATTTATTTTAACAAATTAAGTATTTTCTTCTCCTGAAGTAGAACTTTTTTAACAAAATGAGTACTTTCTTTTTATGATTTAGAAAAAAGTATTTTATTTCATTTCAATAAAACGAATATTTTTTTTTCATGATGTAGAAAAAGTATTTTATATTTTTTCATTCAGCAAACTAAGTATTTTCTTTTTCTGATATAGAAATAACAAACGAGTACTTTCTTTTCGTGATGTAAAAAAGTACTTTCTTTCATTTCAACAAAATGAGTATTTGCTTTTCATACTATAGAAAAAATAATTTCCTTTTCAACAAAATAAAGTATTTTATTTTTAGCTATCGAGCTCAAATTTTAACATTGTTCTTATATGAAAAAGTAAAGTAGCACATTAGTTCCTTTGGGATTGTGTGAATTTTGACAAGAATAATTAAATTCTCGAAGAAAATATAGTTGGGGGGAGAGGAAGAGTACAGGAAACATAGGGTTTTTGGGGAAGGTGGGTTGAGGAGAGTAGCATAAAAAATTATTTTAAAAAATA
>MU771075.1:39915-61683 GCA_026770625.1 Nicotiana glauca | reverse complement strand
GGGGGGGGGGGGGGGGGGGACATTAATCACCTGCTCCTAATGGCAAATCATTGCATCAACAAAATCAATTTAACAAAACCTACCATCAATATCTGGATCGATGATCATCAGAAAATTAAAGGAATATTGAGCAAGGTGCAGCAACTACTAGCTACAAAATGTTATTGAGAAGCTTACCTCTGTTTGTCTGTCTTTTACCAACACCATAACTGCCAACATAACTAGCTGAACTTTTAGGTGGCATGTCTGAGGGTGCAGTGCCGAGTCCATAACCAATTGAACCAGATCCATCTCGCTCAGAATTTGCAGAGCGCCAAGCGGAATCACTATATCCCAAACCACCACTGTAAAGATCAGCAAGAGCCCCATCATAGCTACCATTAGATGCAGGATACGATGATGCAGGAGCCCCGCTTGTTGTAACATTTCTTCCATAGCCTCCAGCCAAACCATATAAAGTATCATCACCCCCATAACCAAGATTACCACTTTGGTTAGAAACATTTCCTCCACCTTGGGAGGAAATTGAAGATGAGCCCCAAACTCCAGTGTTGCTAAAATTTCCACCCCCCATGTTCCCACTGCCAGATACTGCAAAGTTGCTAGAGCTTGCGGAATTAGTTCCATACCCCAGTCCGCCATTTCCCCACAAATTCCGAGTTGCTGAGCTGAAGAATGAACTACTTCCGCCATTTCCTCCATCAAAACCAATAGGACCACCAAATCTATTCGAACTATTAACGTAATAAGGGCTCATTCCTCGCCCGTAGCTCAAGCTACTGTTGAAGTTTGCATTTCCCCCATATCCTGGGCTTAACCCTGGTTCAAAGTTAAGGCCCATTCCATAACCAGAACCAAATTGAGCAAAACCACTCCTACCTCCAGCAGCAATGGGGCTAAATCTACCATCCATTCTGACTCCATATCCTCCAACTGTATTCGGAGAGTATCCTTGTGAGTAACCATTAAGAAAGTTATTGATCCTACTTAATGGAAAGTTATTGTAGCCACCAAGTCTTGGACCCGGCGATAACTCTTTGGGGACAGCACGCTTGACCTCAACCATTTTACCATTCAGCTCAT
Source organism: Nicotiana glauca (assembly GCA_026770625.1). NCBI lineage: Eukaryota > Viridiplantae > Streptophyta > Magnoliopsida > Solanales > Solanaceae > Nicotiana > Nicotiana glauca. Next base: position 60,600 of record MU771075.1, on the reverse strand, counting down.
GGAAGGTCTTAAGCAATACTTTATCCACCGCATCCTCCGAATCATAAGTTATGAACCCAAAGCCTCTTGGTCTCTGAGTGTTATGGTCGTACATAACCACTACATCTGTGATTGTTCCAAATTGCTCAAAGTAGGTCTTGAAGTCACTCTCAGTTACAGTGGATGCTAAACCTCCAACAAAGATTTTTCTTGTACGTCCTGGACCAGGAGAACCCTGAATGCTAGTACTGCTTCTACTTATTGTGCTCTGGTCATCCCTTGGAACAGCTTTCTTCGCTTCAACCTGAAAAATAAGTGAACCGTGAGAAATTTGAGTAGAAAGAAGTAATTAGACTGTTAACTTTAACTGCTATTCAAGTCTAAGCTCAAATCAAAGTAGAGGGTAGCAAAGTTGATTGCAGATGTGATATGCAATAAAATGGGTACAATGTGCCAGTTTTAGTGCAAGGTAAAATGACATGGATTCCAAGAAGGCTAAGATATACAATGCTAAACTCCTACATCTCCGTTGCAATGTAGATTTCCTTGATTTTAGGTGTCATACAATGCTAAACGCCATGGGTACCAAGAAGGCTTAGATATACAATGCTAAATGCCTAATCCGTTGCAATGACATACTTCCCTTGATTTTAGGTGTCATACAAAAGTGTCTTCTTATCAGAAGGTTCAAACAACAACATTACGCTCCTTGTCGAATAAATGGAAAAGAACTAGCAGCAAACTAGAAGAATTTACCATCCTGCCATCAATGTTGTGTTTCTCCTTGATAACCCGATCAGCAACAGCAGGATCAGCAAAGACAATAAAACCAAAACCACGGGCACGACCAGTAGTCCTATCCTTCATAATTACAGCCTCTAAAACCTCCCCATAAGTACTAAAATACTCCTTGAGACGCTCTTCATTCGTGTCCCATGAAATTCCACCAATGAATAACTTGCCAAGATCAGATTGCATTGTCCTAACAAAACCAGAAATCAAATTCCTGAAAAACTCATCTCCAAATTACACAATCATCATACTACAATATTCCAATTAAAGCTATAAAAAACTTCCATTTTCTCATATTAATACACCCATCAAGATTCATTTTTTCAATTCCCATTTGATTAGAGGAAATGCAGATTGATAAAACTAATAACGCTCACACCTTTACAATGAATAAAGTACTATAAGAACCTTAAACCAATCGGACATTATCAGATTCAATAAACAAAAATCGGATCTTTAGACGATCAATCAAAATTTAGAATCAAAACACAACAACCCATCAATGAAAATGGTTGGTTTCATTTAATCAAAACAACAGCAATATAATTGAGGAGAAAAAACGAATACCCAAATCAAGAATCAGACGACCCAGATGAGAAAACAGTAAGATCTAAGAGATGAGAAGGGGGAAAGTAGGGCGTTGTTCTATAATTTTTTTTGCCCCTCCAACTTTGTGTCCCCCACTCTTTTCTCTTCTCTTTCCAATCTTTCCAATCAATATATGTAGTAGTAACAATTTTGAATATTATGCTCAGCTAAGAAAAAAGATTGTTTCTAGCCTTTAATTTTTTTATATAAATTTTTATCTTTTTATTTTTTTGGTAAGAAGAATATGTGGTAGTAAAGAAGAAAGGAAAACAAAAGAAAATTTTGGTGTGATTTGATCTGAAAAATTTGGAGGAGATTGCTTTGTGAAATATACACTTTATATACTTACTGGAAAAATCGTTCAGATTGCTAATGTTTGTGTTGTGTGCATGCACGCCTATGCTTTGGCCCCACCACATCTCATCTTATAAGATAAAATCAACCATTGATTTTATGCAACTTGTTTCAAATTCAAAGGATCACAAGATAATGCTTTGATCAATGGTGCTGATTGATTCAGTTCGATTGCACTCTATTGTATGCAAGTTTGACATAAAACATTGAAATTGACAAAAAAAAAAAAAAGGTAACATTTTTGGTAATAACATATGATGTTCCCTTGTAAAAGTATCTTTTTGTTATAAGCATATTTTGTTTTTTGGTGAATGTGTATATTTTGGGGAGATTTTATGGTTTGTTATTGGTGGTCAAGTCACTTTTTTTCTATAAATAGAGGGGTTCTATTCCATTGTAATTGGTCCCAAATCAATAGTGAATTCTCTCCTTATTTTGCTCTGCAATCTTCTTCTTCTTTTATTGTTTCATAACACGTTATCAGTACGAGACTCTAAGCAATTGAGTAGAAGCTTTGGTATTGAGCATAATAATGGTCAATTGTTCCATGAACTCCTTTCATGATTAAATTCTGAATTTAAGGTAAGTATTTTACTTTATTTTTCTTGAAATTCTATAATTTGACTTTAAATACAAGCAAAGACAAATAAACTTTGATTATAACTCTAATATAATTTGCAAGAAATCATAACCATCTGAAGTGGTAAACTTTATATGTCTTGCCATAATCAAATTCATGTATGATTGTCGGCAAAAAAGTGAAAACCCGTCCCATTGAATTTGCTTCATTTTTTTTCCCGTAAAAGAATGTGATAAGTCTGAAAGAAGACAAAATTATTACTGTAAAGGTATCAATGGATGTGGACATGGTAATAGACGAAATTATAATCATCATCATCATGGTAATGAGAAAAATAAGGATTCTCAAAATAATTTTTCACTTTGTGAAAGTAATATATGTCATCGTTTTGACATGAGATTTTGTAAAGCATATATAGATGATTATGATCCATTCATGATGTGAATGTGACAATATGTGATTTATGATACATATTCGTTCTTGGAAGAATATGAATGTGCTAATGGTAGTGAACCTACCACACTCACCTCCAGAGGGATGTTTGAGATGAAATAAAAAAATAATATTATTATTATGGCATGGATGATCACTGGTCACGTACCTATTGTATGCCAAAATAATTTGGCAATGTAATTATTAAAGGACAACAATGATGCAAGAAACAAGTCTTGCATATAATTTTGACAATTACCATAATAGTATAACTTTCTCTTTGAAAGAGATATTCACCATATGGATGTTGATGAATATGTGGTACTACAAAACTAATTGAGAACTCTGCAAGAGCCAATTATACTATTTTGGAGAAACACAATTGATTACCAATAAGGTATTGTGTTGTACTAAGCCTCAAAGAAACTTAATTGAGTTTCTAAAGTATTCACGAACGCAGTTGATTATATTGAGACTATAAATAAAGGAAACATTTAATATCTTCTATTACTATAACTTGTAGAGAGATAATATGTATATAAAAAGCTACCTGCTTTATTCTCCAATTTGTTCTACATAAATAAAAGAATGCCACAATAAAGTAAAAGTTTATTGATATAAAAACTCATACATAATAAACTTGAAGTTTATTCATAATTGCACACGTTGTGGTGTAAACCTGAAGTTTATCAATATTAATATTTTATTCAGTTGGCATAATTGATTTAGCCATATTAATTTAAGTACAATGTGCAAAAATAAAAGATAATTCACATGTGTTAATATTAAAGAACTAGAAAGTTCTTTACGAATTCTCTTATGTTGCTTGTTCTTATTAATTAATAGACCAACTAAAATTGAGATCGAATCCCATGAATGCTTGAAATATCAAAGGTGGATATGGGCTCATTCATCTGTCATGTATACCACATAAGATGAATATATGAGATGGTTACATATGCTGTCACGACCCAAAATCCGTTAAAGGTTGTGATGGCGCCGGACACCACTGTCATGCAAGCCAACACTAAACAGTTAATTTAATTCTCTTTTTAATATTTTTGAAATTATAAATTTCCTTCAATTTAACTAATAAAAGATGAAATTTAAAAAATAATAATGGTGTTTTCCAATTTCAATATTGAATATTCCTTAATCATCCCAGAACCCGGTGTCATAAGTGCATGAATATTTATTAGGATTATCCGGAATATAAAATTTGGACAGAAAAAAAAATACAAGAACTCTGAAAGAGACTCTGCTGATTGCGGATCGTCTCATAAGATGCAGCTCACCTAAGTCCCCGTATCAACCACGCTGCTGCGTCCACAAGGCCATTAGTCCTACATGTGCATGTGCAATAAAATGTACAACAATTGTAGTATGAGTACGGAAATAATGCGTACCCAGTAAGTATCCAATTTAACCTCAAAGAAATAGTGACGAGGGGTCGACTTCAACCTTACTAAGGCCCAATAATATGATAATACGAAATTCCAGTTAAGCATGATATACAATAATAAGACTCAGAACAAGAAATAACCAAACAATTCTTCACCATATTCAAGAGCTTAAACCATTTCATTCCTTTAAAACACATGATCACACCAAACAATGAATTTATACCAATTAAAAAAAAGGACTTCCAGTTCTATTAATACACACAAATATCACCGAGGACGTTTGGCCCGATCCAATATAAATATAAAATTCTGTACTATCGAAGGTTGAACAGTGCGAATCGTAGATGCATATATTAAACTGCCGAGGCGATCAGCCCGCTCCCATGAGAATAGCAGAATGAATAACCCCGCTCGTGGATCATACTTGCGACGCGGTCAAATATAAATTTAAGAAATTACTTCGTCCGCAGATCATACTTGCAACGCGGTTACACATAGATTTCTTAAGTTATCATAGTATTCTTTCATTCTTTTCAAAATACGAAGTTCAAATGAAATTTTTTAAGATCCCAATTTTTCCTCAATTTCAACTCCTTCAAAACATTTAATAAGCAAACTCAATCTCGCTCCTTCTCTAGGCAAACAATAAACATGAATCAATAACAACATCAACAAGGCATGATATAAGCCTAGACCTACCCATACATAGGCATAGCTAGTAGCTACGTACAGACTCTCGTCACATCGTACATACGTAGCCCCCCACAAATAGAAGAACATATTAATTTAGTTCACATATGGGATTAATTCCCTCTTACAAGGTTAGAAAAGAGACTTACCTCATCTTAAAGCTCACTTTTCGGTCATAATTTTGCTCTAAATCCCCAACTTAGTCCCATTCAATCCGAAACTACTCAAACAACATGCAAATTAATTAAAAATATACTCCAATGCTTGAAATTTAACAATTTATAAAAATTCTCAACTCCGCTCGAAAAGTTGGAAGTGGGGCCCACGTCTCAGAACCCTATGAAACTCACAAAATTCGATAAACCATTTCGGTACGAGTTCAACCATACCAATTTTATCAAATTTCGATAACAACTTGACCTTCAAATCTTAATTTTTCGTTCTTGAAAGGTTTTGCAAAAATCTTGATTTCGTCAATTTAAATCCGAAACAAATAATGAATATACCATATAATCATAACGTACAATTACTTTCGGATATAGAACACTTAACCCAATCCATATGGTGAAAATCGCCTAAAAATTGCTTCAATACGAGCTTCATAATTCCAAATATGTTAAAAATGGCCGAAACCTCGAAATATAGCTTCTATCCAGGTATTTAATCTTCACGATCGCGGAAAATGCTTCGCGATTTCAAAGCAAAACGTATTTCATCCCAAAATCCCTTTGCGATCGCGGAAAGCGAAGAACAAATTTCCAGCTCTTCCAGATAGCCTCTAGTATCATGGTCATAACTTTTTGTACAAAACTCCAAATTGCAAATGGTTTAACTTTTTGAAAATTAGACTCCAAGGACTAAAAATTTCATGACTTTCTCATCTACTGGTTCTTTATATATTATGAGATATAAGCTTCCAAAGTCAGCTTTATACAACACAAATTTCTTCTTTGCGATTTCCAAACTCTTCCCGGATAGGTTGTACTGTACCACTCATTAATTTTTTCCATAGCTCTAAATTCCAAATGATTTGATTTTCTAACAATTAGACACAAAGGAAAACAACTTTCATTTTAGGATCATCTCCAAATTCCTAATAGATTGCAAAATACAAGCTTCCAAAATCGGGTCAGTGCAGCAGAAACTTTCCTCTACGCGATCGCAAAAGTCCTTCCGCGATCGCGAATCAATGGACAATTTCTCCCATTTTACTCTTCGTGATCGCGATGAATTCCCCACGATCGCGTAGCACACTGCTGTAGCAAAAAGCTAGTAGCTAAATATGGCCTAAAATGGTCTGAAACCACCCCGAAACTCACCCGAGCCCCTCGGCACCCCGTCTGAACATACCAACAAGTCTCAAAACATATCACAGACTTAGTCGAGGCCTCAAATCACTTCAAAAAACTCTAAAAACACGAATCACACCTCAATTCGAGTCTAATGAAACTAAGAAATTCCAATTTCTACATTCGATGCTGAAACCTATCAAATCATGTCCGAATGACATCAAATTTCTCACATAAGTCACATTAGACATTACAGACCTACTCCAACTTCCAAAATCGGAATCCGACCCCGATATCAAAAAGTTCACTCCCGATTAAACTTCTCAAAAACCTTCAAATTTATAACTTTCGCCAAATGACCCCGAAATGACCTACGGACCTCCCAATCCACTTTTGGACGCGCTCCAATATCAGAATCACCAAATGAAGCTATTCCCAGACTCTGAATCCCAAACTGGCATCGATGACATTGAAATGCACCTCAACCCAAATTTATGAGATTCTTCGAAAATGCCAACTTCCACAATAGACGCCAAATGCTCCAGAATCATTTAAAACCCGATCAGGACATACACCCAAGTCCAAAATCATCAAACGAACCTATTAGAACCTTCAAACCCTGATTTCGAGGTCGTTTACTCAAAAATCATGCTTTAGTCAATTCTTCCAACTTTAAAGCTTCTGAAATGAGAATTTTATTTTCAAATCAACTCCGAACTTCCCGAAATTCAATTCCGACCACGCATGAAAGTCATAATACCTGAAGTGAAGCTACTCATGCCTCAAACTGTTGAATATTACGGTAGATCTCAAAATGACCGGTCGGGTCGTTACATTCTCTCCCACTTTAACATATGTTCGTCCTTAAACATGCCAAGAACTGCTCCAGAGTTGTCCAAAATCACTGTTTAACACTTCGAGCACCTACCCGTGCTACCACAACCTAATTGAGTACATTAGCTCGAGTCAATCTGAAGATTCTCCCTTTTATTTAGTGAAATAAGCCTTAGAGTCAAATTCCAACATCTAGAATTCTCCACTGGGCCTACTTTCAACATGTGAACACAGTATTAGTCACTACACACCGTACCAAAACATGATTACATACCTTTTCGGAATTCACACCATGCACCATATATTTCACATGACCATAATAACATTCTCTGATAACAATAGCCGAAGTTCCACGAATATGATGCCCATAACACACCTCATGAGACATATAAGTCTTGTTCCAACTCTTCCAATGTTGCCATGACGAAAGAGATGTATATAAATTTCATAATCGACTGCCGAGTCAACGAATCATTGAGTCTCTTTTCCTCCCCATTATGAACCAAATAATGATATTTGCTCTTTAATATGCTTCATATAAATTTGATCGACTGATCCCGGATCCAAAAATCTTGGCTTGCCCAGTACGAGCTACTCGTGCAATAAGCCACCTCAGACATGACCAAGAGTCTCGTATGATGCCACAATGTGCCAACAAGCTACCAACTCGAATGTGATACATAAGGGAAACGAACTCTGGAAAGGACTACTCAACGCATGTAACTACTTAGACAACAGAAAAGGTGTTATGAACCTTCCTCAAAAAATGGGAAACAAAACACACAAGGATAGATATATGGGATTGTACTCAACATCAAACTATTGCGACATGCAACCTGCTCCACACATAAAATCTTTATAAGGAGATACTTACTGAGATAGAATGCTCATTATTACAAAATACCCAAATATCGGCCACAAGCACGCCAAGTGTATAATACCATCCCTGGGGAGACAAATAGCGCCATACGCTACAAAACTCAAGCACAACTAATGTGTGATATATGATCTGAATCTTGAGAGCTATGCTGCTCACATAATACCATCGCTACGTGGAATATCAACATATATGAAATTTATCAAGCTATTTCACAACTCACACAACATAATATAGTATTACATGAAATAGCCAACGATGAAACAACATCCAATGTCAGAATACTCCTCCACAAGGAGCGCTATGCTGGAATGAATATATCCGGTCTGATTTAGAGCACACGTTAACATTTAGATCGATCCACAGACCTCAAGCCAATTTTGATCGTATCGCACTAGGCCAGTAACCTTTCAAGGATCCGCAATAACCCTTCTTTCCATGACACACCAGAACAACCATTGATCTGGAACAAACTTCCACAGTTCACAACCAAATGAACCGAGTGCCCTTTAGGCATAAATTATCATATGAACAATAGCACCATAATCTCTATATTTGGTTCTAATCTTCGATCAACCAAGTGACTACATGTCACACTTATACAATATTCCCGTTAGTCATGCTCCCACGACCTTCCATACCAGGTAACAAGTCTGCACATCCATTTCAGCGACCATACTAATGTTGTAAAGCAAATAAAGGATCTGAAAATCAGTAGACAAAGCCCCTCACATATGACACCTACCTCAGGTGACGCTAAAGACAATACCAGCTTACTCTAAACATCTGAATCCTTTCCTGCTCATCCGGTCTCGTGACATTCTTATCAATACCAAACTGCAAACTCGATCCTCAACTTTCAAATTTCATGCCGCTCACTGTACCCATCCTACCAATGCATGAGAGCACAAAAATTCCATCATAACTCCTGAACCACTAAAAAGATACACACTTCATCATATAGAAACCTTTCACTTAACTCATTTTAGGAGAACCATTGCAACACGCGACTAAATTTCCATAACCTCAAAAAATACAATCCTCAGGTAGGGGTCTAAGCCACAATAACTCTTTTGAGTTCCATCTACACTTATCAAACCATTATAATTGAATTTCTCTAAATAAATCAAATTACAGCGGCCGCCAAGCCTCGCACGTACTACCAATAATCCCCTGCATAACTTAACATATTGAAGGAACTGAGCATTGCCACCACCATGCCGATTCAACCATTGCTAACAGAACCAACTTCTTCTAATTTACTCCGGACTTTCCTTAGAAGTAACATTGACTCCATTTAAAATATAACAAACTCAATCTGCACTCATCCTGAGTGATCCCATTTCACGAGACCACATTGTCTCAAAACCTACGAATCATCTTATACTCTCCTTGTGCGCAAATTCACATCTTTAACTGGTACACCCATTCTGACAATTTCTCTATGAATTCTGAAGTTATTTTCTCCCATTCCTCCAATGCTACACCACAGACCAAAAATAACATAGAACACCCCAAGCCCTTTTTCATAATCCGTTGCAAAAGCTTGATACTTAACCATAACACGGACTCGAAATCCTTAGAAACCGAACTTTAATTTTGAACATACTAGGGACATTGTTGAGAGTCACCCACTTTGACTTGTTCCCGAATATAGTCACACTCCAAGGCCCTACTAGCATATGAACACCTGCTCCAAGAAGCAATCGACTAAATTCCTTTTCTTATACATCACATCCATACGAAGCATAGACTCTGAGTCTTCCGAAAACCTGAACATGAACCGATAAGGCCAAAGATAGAACATATTCCTTAAATTCTTTGCTCAAAATACCACTGATATTTTTTTATTCCTTAGTCGTAATAACCCACCAATATATTGATAACCAGAAACCATACAAATAGACAACCATGCAGTCCAATCATAGACGGTGGGGCTCACCCACTTAGCTTGAAGCTACAATTACATAACCCTGAGACTCACTGAGGTTCCTTATTCCCCATTGGCATCAATTAAAAGTTCAAAAATGTATTCCAAACTCGAAGTCATGTTGCACCTAAATGAAAATCCGTGGACCTAGTCGCTGTCCACCATGAATTTCCCAAATAGCTTTAGACTTTCCTCAAGGCGTCTGACCATCCTACCACAAAACTCATATGTTACTCTACCACTTTCCCACTTTAGTTCAACCCTCTCCTTTTAAGAAACTCATTGACTTATACTTTTCACACTTGACCTTCTAGTAATTCAACCATCATAAAAACACCTCCCATATGTCTTTCCTTGTCCTTCGTCTCCCAATTGTTGCCCCAAATCCGAATCCATCTCTATAACACCCCGAATAAATGAGCTGCTACCAACTCTAAACCTCTTAGAAGATCATCTCTCTCGATCCATCAATACTAGAAGTACCAATTCAATTTTGAAATTGCTACACTCTGTTATCTCTTACAACCGCATCTCAAGCACCATTTCACAATACCCTGCTCCAATGGCAAATTGAAGAAGGCTATAACATCGATAAACCTTAATGCATTCAACAAGGATGATGACACCACATCACAATTAAGAAATCTATCACGCTCGACAATACCAAGCCTCGTTACTCCATCAGTCAAAATCTGAACATTCCTAGTTCGATTGCCTTTTCTCCGCCAAAAATAGAATACTTAATTTCTGAATCATGCACTATGTAAAACCTCCTTTTAGTTCATTCACTGCCTCGACGCCTAAACAAACATCCAACCATTACACAAACACTGTGCGATAGCAATGCACAAATTATTATAACAATCAATGCTAAATCTCAAATCCTTAAGTAATACTGATAATGACCCGAAACGATAGGATGACCTTATAAAAGACGACGGTAATAGCCAAATCAAATACGCGGGTAGAAACATCCTGCACCATTTTTTACCACGAAAATGGTTATAACAATTAAATTTGATTATGGGACTCTAAACATACGTGATCTATTTTTATGCTAGTGGTTAAGTAGTTGATGTTATGCATGTGAGACTTAGAGACAAAATAAGAGTTAAGGAGAGAGTGATAATCAAACCGATAGGCTAACAATTGGGCCTCGAGCTTGTCGATTCAGGGGTCTCGAGGTCAACTCCAGAGCTCGGCTATGATCTATTGAGGGTGATCAGAGTAGGGATAACAATTATAATGAAATTAAAAAAGTCTTTTATGGCCAATGATAAGTAATAAATGATGAACAACAACGAAAGTAATAAATGGAAGCAATAATATCAATATAATATGTTAAATAGTAGAGAGAATGTTCTTGTATATTTGGTGTGAAACAACTGAAGCAATCGAGATTTACGAAATGACAGGGATCCCCTTTATATAGGAGGAGAATCCCTACATAGTACAAAATTCATTGATTACAAAGAAACGGAGATAGGACAACTAGATGAATCCCTGACTCAGGGTTAGGGTAGCCCACTAAGCTCTGCCAGTCTTAGTTGTGCTCCTTGGTAACTCCCCATTTCTATCATAGCCGTCATCAATATTATCCCAACGTCAGGCATCGACGAACATCGAGAGAGAAAACTCGACCGTGGCCTTGTAGCCTCGAGGCTTCGTGATGATCTTCTGAGGTGCCTCATGATGAGAAATTGGACCCTCCGATTTTACCGTATAAAACCATATTTGTAGTACCATGACAATTCCTCAATTCCAAATCCATAACAAGCTCCTCATGTCGTATAAGATTGAATATGAAAGAAATAAAGGTACAATCCTCAAAAAGATCAATTCGCATGATGAGGAATCAAGAAGGGAAGTGCTCATAACAGCCCCGTAGCCTTTCTAAAATAAGTACGGACGTCTCCGTACTAATCCACAAGACTCCACTAGACTTGCTCATGACTTTTGAGACCTAAAGGAATCTAGTGCTCTGATACCATGTTGTCACGATCCAACATACATTAAAGGTCGTGATGGCGCCTGTTTATCGCGAAAATGGTAATAATAATTAAATTTGATTACGGGACTCTAAAAATACGTGATCTATTTTCATGCTAGTTGTTAAACAGCTGATGCTATGTACGGGAGACTTAGAGATGAAATAAGAGTTAAGGAGAGAGTGATGATCAAACCGATAGGCTAACAATTGGGGCCTCGATCTTGTCGATTTGGGGGTCTCGAGGTCGACTCCAAAGCTCGGCAATGAGCTATCGAGGGTGATCGGAGTAGGGCTAACAATTATAATGAAATTAACGAAGGTTCTTTATAGCTTATGATAAGCAATAAATGATGAACAACAATGAAAGTAATAAATGGAAGCAATAATATCAATAGAACATGTTAGAGAGTAGAGAGAATGTGCTTATATATATTTCGCGTGGAGCAACTGAAGCAATATAGACTTTTACAAAATGATAAAGATCTCCTTTATATAGGAGGAGAGTCTCGACATAATACAAAAATAATTAATTACAAATGAGAGGAAATGGGACATCTAGATATGACACCCTAATTCAGTGTTAGGATAGTCCCCTAGGCTCTATCAGTCTTAGCCGTGTTCCTTAGGAACTCCCCATTTCTACCACAACTGTGATCAACATTGTCCCAAGATCAGGCATCGACGAACCTCAAGGGAGGAAACTAGACCATGCCTCATAGCATCGAGACATCAAGATGATGTTCTGAGGTGCCTCGATGAAGAGGAATTCGACCCTCCGATTTTTCCTTATACAGATAGTCCCCGTGTTTTGTTATAGAGGAGTGATGAGAAACGATTTTGACATCTAACCCTTTGGGCCTCCCGTGATGACACTATACCGATGATATATCAACTTATAACGTAAGCCTTCATGATAATCGGGACGTCCTATGGACTTGTATTTTCAGTGTTATTCAATGCGCTACTGATTCCCATTCTCCAAAGCGATAGTACCATCGTCGACTCAATTTTCAATAACACATTGATTGTGCCTGTCGATCCGTCTTTCAAAGGCATTGATGGAATTGTTGGTCATATTATCATCCCTTATAAATAGGGGCCTTCCGTTACTATCTCTTTATCCAAGTGCCTTTTTACATCTATTCACCCCTTTCTTCTCACTATCCTCCTCCATTGCTACCCACCATGTTTGGGGTCTATGGCCTTAAGGTTATATGGTGGTGTTCTCATAAGCCACGCCATGGCCCTTTGCTTGGGCTTTCCCTTACCGAGCGGGATTATATTGTCTTGTCGCTACTGTTGTTGTTATTACGATTGTCACTACTGTCGTCGTTGGCTCGAGGTGATGATATAGGAGGGCCGAGCTCTTCCAAGTTAGGAATGTGTTTGGACTGTACGTTGCTGCTCATGAGGGTGCTCAGACCATACATCATTGCTCACCCTCCTACCCCGGCTTGGTGCGTTACACCCTCTTTGATTTCCTCGGGGTGAAGTGTTATCTTTGGCTGGTAGCTTGCATGCCACAATGTTCGAAGAAGTGGACTTAAAGTGGCCATGCAAGCGTGACCGACGCCCACCAAGTCTACTATCGGGATATGGCATTTTTCCATCCCTTTCTGCCTCTCCCACTTTCCTTTTCTTCATTTCTCCTTGAAGATGCTACTTTGGGAGATCGGGATGAGACTGTCGAGGAACTGGTACTTGAGTATACTGCCGCTGAGGATGCTCTTTGGAGAATAGGCTAGGCTCTGAACCCTAAGCATATATGTACACCTTGTTTCTTCTTTGTTCCTTTGTAATGACCCCTCATGGGCTTTTGTAATCAAATGTTTATGAATACAAAGTTGTTTCTTCAATTTTGTCTTTGATGCCTGCTATACTCCCTTTTATTTACGTTTATGGAGACTCTATATGCATGACTCTGTCGGCTATTTCCAGTGTCGAACCCAGATGCGAGTATTTTTTTTGACCTTTGGTTGATTAAAGTGGCTTCCCGTGGAATCCTTTGTCGTTCCTCGGGCCAAGCCTGGATTGGTCCGATAAACTCAGGCCGTCGGGACCCTTACTTTGAGTTGTATGGAAATAACACCTCGAGCCTTGATATCGTGATTTATCATTCAGACCTTGCAGTAATCTTTGAGGGGAGATTAGCTCAAAGCTCCATTGATAGGGACTGCTTTTGAACTTTCGAGAGCAGTCCCCGAGTGAGGGTTAACTCAAGGCATCTTGGAACTTATCTTGAACTTAGTATATATTGCCTTAAGGAATTTTAGATAGGTTTCGAATGAGGGGCTTCCCGGGTTTAGATGATATCCCGAGGTCAAGCCCTTATGAACATAGTTTGGAGCGCATATCTCTCCGGAGTCTAATTTCCTTTTGGCAGAAGTCCCCGAGGTCGGGTACCATATCGAGACTTGTAATGATGTTATTGGCTTCATGGAGCCTAACCTTCTTTTTTGATGGAGGTCCTCGAGGTTGGGTACCACCTCTGAACAAGCAACGATGTCATTGGATTCTTAGAGCCAAACCTTCTTTTTTGTTGGAGGTCCTCGACTGGCGATGATATCGTCGGCTTCTTGGAGCCTAACTTTCCTTTGATGGAGGTCCTCGAGGCCGGGTACCACCTTGGGACTGGTGATGATGTCTTCGGCTTCCTAGAGCCTAACTTTCCTTAGATGGAGGTCCTTGAGGTCGGGTACCACCTCGGGACTGGCGATGACGCCGTTGGCCTTTTAGGCAGGCGGATCGTTGCCATTTTTTCGATATATAGGGTCACTTCTGCTTCTTTGGAGACCCCACTATTTTAGGTAGTTATCCTCCTTTTTCTCCGTTGATATTTTTGTTACTTCAGTACTAACGTACTTGTACAAATACCTGCTCTAGATCCCCGATTTCGCCATCACCATAACTGGGATATGCTCAGTAGAGAAGGGAGAGTTAGCCTCCGGTATTCAAGACCTATGGGAGCGTACTTTGGAGATTGCTTCTTTGATAAGAGAAGAACACCTTGGGTTAGTGAGAAAAGATTGCAGATAGGGGGAGGAATTAGTGTTATAGGTACTTTCACCGGATGAAGGTATCACGGATTACGTTGATGGGTTCCTGAATGTGTACATGTATCTTTTTATGTTGGGACCCCTTGATAGGGTTGTGCTCAACTTCTGTTCAAAGTATCAGGTTACCTTGGCGCAGATCCAGCTGTCATTTTGGCAGATAGTGTTGATGATGAGGTTTTTTGCGGAGAAGGCATGGCTTGAACTTACGCCCAGTCATCTTAGCAGGCTGTATCGGCCCTTTCACCATCGGGATCTTCTAACCTTGCAATGTCGGTCGACCATGCCCTTCATTATTGATGATAAAGAAGATGGAGATCGGGAATGGATGAGTCGATTCGTCTGAGTACGGACTGCTGACATTATCCCTATGGAGATTATGCCATTCCCTGAGGAATGGAACTATACACGTAAGTATTGCATTTCGTGCCTTACAGTTTTGTTTATGGTGAAGGCTGGTTTCGTAATTGTGCCTCCTTTTCTTTTCCTGTAGCGGTTTCATGGGTGTCGGGCGATGTTCCTAATTTGCCGGATTAGGTTCAGATGTTGGCAACCTACTCGACTCATGACGAGCGCAAGTGGCGAGATTTGTCTCGGGGTAGATGGGAAGCAAAACATTATGGTGTGTATTATGCTATTTTTTTTCTTTTTCTCCCTTCACTTGGAGAGACATTTTCCCCTTCTGCATATTAATCTTGATGTTGTAGGCATATGAAGGCCTTCCAAGGTGAGGTAATGCTCCTTTAGAAAGGGGGAGATGCTCCAGGCTAAAGAATGATAATAATAACAAGTGGGAGATGCCTTTACAAGGCGATTACACTCAAAGCAAGCCAAAACTAGACTGGGGCTTCGGAGGGGAAGCATCATCTGAGCTTGCCACGCCCGTGGTTCCTGGTTCTAGGAAGGTGGTTTCTACGTTGCCGTTGCCTTCTTTTTCCATTGACAGTACTTCGGGGGATACTAGAAACCCAGGGTCGCATACTTCGAGTGACCGTGCCTTGACCGAATTCTATTCTCTCATAACTGAGGGAACTAGGTTAATAGATGTGCGCTCGGCTTTAGAAGAAGACCAACGCCTTCACTTCGTGGTGAGTTTTGGCACGAGCCTTTTGAGTTTCACATTTTCCCTTCCTTATTGTGTTTTCTTTTGTAGGCCTTCAACGAGCTTAAGTCCGGGCTACTTCAAAGCGAGGCCAGGCTATGGAAAGTTTTGGATGAGAAGAGATCCCTTGGGATCCTTTCGGTGAAAAGGAAGTCGAGCTGACACACTTGCGGTATGAAGTGAGCCGGAGCTTGAATTATGAGAGCTACTTGAATGAGCAGGTAACTTTCTATCCCGGGTGAGTGTGCGTTTTGCCTTCTCACTTTTGAGGCTAATACTTCATTTATTTCAGCTGCAGAAAAAGACGGAGGCCTTGGATCACCTTCGGGATGAGGCTGGTCGAGCTAAGCGCGAACATAATGAGCTAAGAGCTCAAGCGAAGGTTCATGCTTTAGAGGAGAAGGGTTCTCTTGCTAAAGTTCCTGCCTTTGAGGCCCAACTCCGCTTATCCCGTGACAATGCTTTGGTTCAAGCAGATGTGATTACGAAGCTCGAGTCTGAGCTTTCAAAGGTAACGACCAAGATCATTGATGCCCGAGTTGATGCTGCAACGAGCCGAACTAAGGCTGACTAGGAGATGGAGATCTATTTAAAGGATGCTACCGATGCTCAAGCTGAGCTGAGAAGGGTCCTCGACCGTGAGGATCAAAGAATATACTCGTTGCAAGTGTCTAAGAAAGACTCTCAATGAGATCCGTGCTAGGTGTTTTGTTCTCTTAGAAGAACACAAATCAGAACATATACAAAGCGGGAACCAATACCTAATCAGTTTGCCTACTGATTTTATAAGGGTTGCTGAATCTGGATAGTTAATCAAAAGCATAGTTTTACAGGATTTTTAATGGCCCTATAGGCTTGCCTAGGCGTGCATTGATGATATCCTATGATCATGATATCTAGTCATCAATTAGAAGTGTAATAGCTAGTAAAACCATTTTAAACACATAGTTTGGGTTCATTAGAGCCTATAGGCATGCTGTCGAGATGTGAGGACTGATTTTAGACAATGCAACAATTTTAAAACCTAATTGGCATGCAAGGATGGATTTTAAACTCACAAACATAGTTTCTAGAATGTAAGATTGGTTTTAGACCCTACAAGCATGATTTTCTAAGTCCTAAAATACGTTGAGCCTATTCAACATGACTCCTAAATATAGAAATTAACTTTAAACTTATAGGCATGATGTCTAAACGTGCAAGACGGATTTTTAACCTATAGGCATGATAGCTAAATGTAATGATCCAACCGGTCGTTTTGCTTTTTAGAATCCTGTTCCCCTAAATAAAACCTCCCGCGCTTGCTTTAACTAATTTATGACCTGCGAGGATGGTTGGTTTGGGATTTGGAAGAGTTTGGATTGAAATAGGCTCATTTGATTCCTTAAGATTTTCTTAAAAGGCTAAGTTTGACTTTGATCAACATTTTTAGCAAGTGGACCCAAATTTGTGTTTTGACAGTCCCGGAGGGTCCGTAGGAAAATATAGGACATGGGCGGATGCCCGGAATCGAATTTTGAGGTCCCTAACCCGAGTAATGAAGTTTATTAGAAATTGTTAAACTAAAATTCTAAAGATTTAAAGAAACTAAATAATGATTGATCACGTTGGTATCGAGCTCGTATTTTGGTTCCAGAGCCTAGTACATGTCCAATTTAACAGTTAAGACTAGCCCGCAAAATTTGGTGTCAATCCCAGTAGTATAAGTACGTTTTGGCAATATTATCGTATCTATGGGTTGCCACCCAACCTTCTCCCTAGGATGAACATGAATATTACATTCGTCACTATTCATCATCTTTAATTTTGGTGGGCGGAAGGTGGATTTATGCAATCTTAGTGTTAAAAGATTCATCTTCTCATTACGCACATCCTACAATTGGTTTCACCTTCAAATCTTTAACCAATTGTAAGAGATCTTATTTTTTAATTTACGTCTACTGTAGCAACGTGTGTTCATCAGCAAACTCTTTCGTTGGTGGATGGATTATTGAAGAGATCTGGGTTCTTAGCTTAAACAATCTATTCATAGCTTTGATACTAAAATCGCAACAGATCTATTCCTCAATTGCGAGTTTCTTGAGATTTGCGAGTTTCTTGAGAGCTTGGCAGCCATGGCTACTGCATCCTCTGCCCAGCCATTGGCTGTGGGAGAGACAACCCATAACGACAAAGAACCAGCCCCAAACGTGAATACAAAACAATCATATGCTGCCCAGGTACATATGAAAAAATCTGAAGCTGTGGCGTATAAGTTGGAATTAGTTCCAGTGATTATCGAACATGGAGAACCAATAATCCAATTTTCTTGAGATGAGGTTAATGAATTCACAGAGAATAAGGCTTGCATCAAGTAGTAATTATGAAGTTTTCATATGGAAAACCTAATTTACAGGAGTTTAGAAAAATATTTTCGTCGCAATTCGATATCCAAGGTTGCTGCAATATTGGATTGCTTGAATTCCGTCATCTACTGATTAGGTTTGATCTTTACACTGATTATGTTAAGTTTATATCAAGATCAACTGGCTATGTTAAGGCAAAAGGAGATGAATTCTTCTTTCGAACATTCCCATGGACGTTAGGATTCAATCCAAAGGAGGAAACTTCAATGGCAGTTGTATGGATTTTGTTCCCAGGGCTGCCGCCAAATTAGTTCGCTAAAAGAGCCTTAATGTCGATTGCTTCAGCTATGGGTAAAGCCATTGTTGTGGACAAGGCAACAGAAGAGAGAACTCAACCTAGTGCCGCACGAGTTAAAGTTATTCTAGATCTTGTGGACAAACATCCAAAAAAAGTCAAAATCGTTATGATGGACAAAATTACAGGAAAAAACATCATTCATGATCAAGAAATTGTTTATGAAAATCTCCCAAGCTATTGTACGTATTGCAAACACCAAGGGCATGAGGAAAAATCGTGTCGAGTAATAAAGAGACAGGTTGAAGATGAGGTTCTTGCAAAAGATACAGCAGGGGAGAGTATTCTGCCTAGCAATGAAGTTGTCATGCATGAACAACTTCAAGGAGATGCTAGGGACTATTTGAACGCTAAAAGAGCTGGCCAACTAGGAGTTGAATCAGGAAAAAAGGGTAGATGATCAGCAAGGTTTACATATCGAAAGAGGAAAGCAAATTTTTGATCAGAACAATGAGAATGTAGGTAATCGAGTTACTATGGTAAACACTGTTGGTGAGGTTTCAAAGATCGATAAAGTTCCATATCCACCTTCTCGAGATGTTCCTGCTAAGGTGGCTTTTCCATGGATCTCTAATGTGGTAAATCCAACAGTATAAGCATATGATAAACTTGTTGTTGCTACAACTATTTTGTTACCTGGTATATGTTCAAAAGGGGCTGTTGGTAATGGTGAGGGAGCTGGTCTTGTTAATAAAAACCAAATAGAGCCCAATGGAAAAAGAATAAATCAGGAAGGAGATCAACATGAAGAGAAAAGAGTGGCGGAATCTACAACTGCTATAAACGTGAAAGCATACAACAATTTGGCTCTTTCTAATGCTACAGTTGTTTTGATAAATAATAAAGGCCCAAAGGAGGCTGTTGATCGAGGTAAGGTATCTGCACAATTTGGTAAGGACAAGGTTGGTACTGGTGCTTTGCAGGCCGCAGCTAATCAAGCTATTGCTAATGCACAAATTGAAAAGGAAAAATCAGGAGCTCTGAAATCCGCGTTTGATCATTCTACTGTTAGTGTAAGAACTGGTTATGGTTCAAAATATAGGGCAACTGATGATCGAGTTAATTCAGAAACTGGTGGTCTTTTAAGCCAAGTCTCTGAAAGGTCTACTCCAATGGAAGCAATTACTGATCGAGATGTTGCAGATGTTAATCTAGTGGACAAAGAAGCAGTAAAAGGTCCTGAAGGTCTTGGTCAATTCAGGAATGATGCTAAGTTAACTTCAGTTTCTGGACAGGTTGATACACAACAGGAATAATCTAATGTTCAGCAAGTCTTAGGTGAAAAACTAGCAGACTATGTTTGTGCTACTGATGGTGTTAAGGCTGGCGATATAACTTTGTAACAAACACAAAATCTAATTGAAAGCAATCAACTGCCAAATGCACAAAACCCTGTTGTACAAGCTGGTGAGGACCATATTTTTGCAAATAAAAACACTGGACAAAAGGGCATATCTGTGGAATATATATTTGATGGTACACTTGAGGAATGCAAGGTCAATAATGCAAGCACAAACGAGGGAAATTGGAATTTGGTGTCACCTAGAAAATCACCTACTAAAAAGGTGGTAACGCCCAGGAACAAATCTACAAGTGTGCGTCAAAATACTGCTAACATTATGTCCCGCTCAAACATTTTTGAAACATTGGCAGCTGTGGAGGATGATCAACTGATGTCAACAGTCTTACAAGATGACATTATGAACAAGCAAAGTGTTCCATGCACCAGCTATGAAAAAAGTCGGCAAGGCAATGATAATATGGTCGAAAATACTGGTGTTAAACGAAATACTTCAGGGAAGAATTTGATGGACGACTTAATAAGCAATCAGACACATAGCACCAATGCTCCCACACTGTTTTATTCTAGTTCACAAGTGGAAAACATTATTAAACAGGCCCAGGCAGAAATGGTTATGAACACCACCTTGGTTAAACAACCAATGGTGACTTTGAACACCTCCGTGTTTGATATCCCTTCTCAGTCAGTGGATTCGTTTGGGGAGTTTGAAGGGGAACCTAGGCAGCCTATGTTGTCAACAGGAAATAATAATGGGGTAATACATGCAAACTTGAGGTTGATGGCTATTAA